>JAFBJT010091499.1:26132-68766 GCA_016785325.1 Chascanopsetta lugubris | reverse complement strand
AGGTGGGGGGGGGGGGGGTGGGGGGGGGGGGGGGGGGGGGGGGGGGGGTGTAGATAACTTTAGAACAGACTCCACTTCAAACTGCCCGAGGGCAGAAAGTGTAAAAACAAGCTTGACTCCACCACATCTGTATCTGTCAACATGACCATGGCAATTCTAGCACGCTGCAAAAAGTGATGATGCAAGCGCATTGGCATCTCCTCAAACACCATGTGACGTGACCTCATCAGCCGAGAGGACAACCTGCAGACCAGCTCCCACGCTGGAATCACAGGCCCGGAGTTTGTGGTGCAGCAGCGGCGCGGCTGATGTCTGTGGACTGTGAGGTGAGAGGGTGAGGGGGTGAGAGGGTGAGGGGGTGAGACCCACAGAGTGTGTGACCTCACTCCTCCATGTTGTGTTTCAGCACAGCACAGTGGTGTTTATACATCGGGATGAAGACGTGAGGGCGTGTCTCTGTTAGAGATGAAGGACGCGGGAAGGGTTTAGTGACACCTAGAGGTGGAGTTGAACGGCTTTACAATGGTCAGGTGTCATCTATTAAAGGTTCAGTGGTGGAGTTGGACTTTTGGTGAATCAATTGAATTGATTGGAAATAAAGCGCCAATGTTGTAACGTCATCCATTAAAAATTTATTGAATCCTTAACGAAAATGGGCCTGATGACCACAGTCAGGGGCAGGTTGATGTGTTGGAGATACAGTGAGTGGGGTGCAGGGACCTCTAGTGGTGAAAAGGCACATTGCAGCTTAGGACCCCTGACTCTCTCTCAGCCTAATATAATAAGAACCTATAATATCCCTCAGCCACCATTACAACTCAAAAGCTTGTCCGTGCCAGGCGCCTGTAAAAACGTGGTAATACAAAATGGCGGCCTCCAATGAGAGGACCCGCACTGGAAAATAAAAGGGCTCTGTCGACAGGAATGAAAACAAGGATTCATACGCTTGCAATCGTAAAAATATCAGTGAAATGATTTCATGTGCCATAAAAAAGGGGAATGATTCCCCCTAAATCGTACACAGCGGCCCTTTAACGTCCTGCCCTAAAATGAATCGAACACACGTGTTATTGTCCCGTCTGCCAGCAAATGTCGCTGACACGACTTAATGGCCGATAACAGCGAACATGAATTTGGACTTGTTGTTTTAGGCTTTGAACCTCTGAGACCTTTAAGTTCCCGGCCCCCGTGTTTCCCTCAGTTTAGCAGCTCCACTGTCTCATTGATGACATCAAGATAAGAGTCTTGGCCGCGCTCGCATGTTCAGCCCAGACCTTTTCCCGGGAAACGGATTATTTGAGCCGAAGCGTCCAAGATGATGGGAAGAACATGTGTGTGAGGTTTTTTAAGGTGGAATTTGATGAGGAAAACAAATGGGTCAAACGGCCCAGACGGTTTGCGACAGAGGGACGATCACAACTCTTTCTTCTTTCTCCCCGTCTGCCGGAAATAGAGGTTTGAATATTGGGGGCGACACAGGAAAGAGCTTGTCTTGAAGAAATCCCCCGAGGGAGCGGATGCAGCAAACACAACAGGGTGTTCAGTAATTAAAGTGTTTTTATCCATTTGTTTTTGATTACAAACCAGAATGTGCCGGGAAGAATCCACTTCAAAAAATGAGACTGCGGCATTGATTCGAGCTTTTATGATGACGAGGCAAAACCTCACAGAACTGAAAGGATCCATGGTGACGTCGAGACTCGGTGGTTTTGGGGAACAGTCGTTTTGAAGCCTCAAGTTTGATTTGTTTGTTGTTTACTCAACTTTGAACTAGACCATCATTTATGAAATGAACTTTGCGTGGCATTAAAGATGTGAAACCACTTATTTTTTCCAATTAGTAAAGTCTCCCTCTGCTGGTCATTTGAGAGAAGGCAGTTTCCAGGCACGTACTTATGTCTTTGGTTTGCTTTATTCTTATTACATAGAGCTAGATTTCATGCTAATAGCTCAATTTTAACATGGGGATTTTTTAATGCTGTTTAAAATGCTAACACGGTGATGTGAAGAAGGTTATTATGGGATGTTTGAAAGCCTTTTCACTTAGCGTCCAGGTATGATGCACCATAAAAACATGGTAGAGCAACATGGCGGCCTCCATAGAGGGACAACCTGCTCCAGATGTGTATATAAAGAGCTACTTCTTGAGTCATGAATTCCAAGATTCTGATGATTACAAACATTAGTATAGTTATTTCAGTTCCGGATTTTTTTTTCACCCAAATTTTGCACACTGGACCTTTAATACAAGCAAAAATAGACCTTTAAATTCTTAACGTTTTTGCGCAATTCAATCTAGTATACAAAGAAATTTAAAATTGATTTTTGAGTTTTCATTATGGGATGTATACTTCTGCCACTTCATCAATTTCACTGCAATCTGACGCACCGCACCTTTAAAGGGAACACGGAGGTTACTGAAATGCATTGCTGTGACATTTCACACACGGTGGCACTGAGGGGGGCCGACAGTCATGTGGTTGATCCTCAGGGGACCGCGCATGTACGTAACACTATGGGGGCCAGTTCATTCACCGGATGTTGGGTCCAGGTGATGATGGACCACGGAAACCAACACCTTCATCCCCATCTCATCTCTGCCTGTCATCTGCCACCTGAACCTGCAGTCGTCTGAAAATTACCTCCTGACACTTCATTTGAAAAAAAAAAAGAAGAAAATCTTATCTCGACAAGGTCAAAACCAGTCGGAGAAAAAGTGCGATTCTTTGAAGTTCACCTGAGATCAGCTCATCGTGGCTGAGGTGTTCTCTCACACCTGTCACAGCCAGAGAGAGGAGTGAGAGAGACATTAACAACGAGCGGAACAGGCCGGGGGGTGTGGGGTGGAGGGGTGTGGGGGAGGGGGGCAGCGTCTCCTTCAGACTCAAGCCTCCACTTTGTCTCGGCAGGAAGTTGCAAGCGTTGAATGGCCGCAGGTGCTGAGCAGTTTTCACTTCCTGTCTTTTAACTGTGTGGGAGCTGCACGTTCTGCACGCAGCTCTCCTCTGACTGTTTCTGCTGTCACATCAAAGCCGCCGGTCACCTTTGATGTCACGAGGTGCTTTGAGGCGTTCTGCGTCACTATAGGTGGAGCTGGAGCTGCAACATCTGTACTTCCCATACGTTCTCTGCAAGCACAATGGGTCGGATCCCATGGGGGATGTGAGCTGTTCGCTGAGCAGCTATACAGCTTTAACACTGATTTTTTTATTTTTTATTTTTTTTCAAAGGAGCTCCATGGATGGAGACTGAGGCTGCACAGGTTTGGAGCAGCTTTGATCAGCTGGGAAGATCAAAAGTAATATCAAATCATCTTTAAAAAGTAAGTTATATCAAAGCACCTCTCAAAGCCAGCGTTAAGAACAGAGATTAAAAGTTGTTTAAATTATTAATGAAACGACAGATAAAACTCAAACGTGTGCAAACAAAATAAATCAAGTCATCTTCAACCGCTTCTCCAGTAATCTGGGTCAGAGGGTATTTCTACCAGCACTCATAGGGCCATTGACACCACAGCAAGGTCCAAGTGGGATTCAAACCAGTCCAAAGGCGACCGCTGTAACCACTGATCCACTACCGGCCAAACAAAATACAGCAAATTCTAAATAGTTCGGTGTCTATCTCTGACTCAGGAAGCTGATGTTCAGCTGTGCTGCAGGTCAGTGAGTGGGAATTCACTCTCCCCACCTGGGCCAGCAGAGGGCGCAGTCACTCAAAAAGTCACATAGTGCTGTTTTAATACTGAGGTAGATGGGTGCCCATGCAAGGGCCATGACACAAGGGCTTCACCAGTCGTCTTGAATGTTACACACCATGGTGTAGAGATGTTGTGTTGTGACACTGGGATGTCGTTGCAGATTGTTTCCATGGCGACGCCGCTGCACGGCTCATCTAATCTCTAAAGTGACAGGAAGCTACTTGAAATACAGAGTCAGCCGCTTCTGGTGTAAACATGTGAAGAGTGATGTTTGTGATGCCGCTCCCCGTGCAGTCATCGGGGGCCCCTAACACGCCCACATCCCAAGCTGCTCAGCAGGGGGCGCCGCTAATGAGTGCCGTGTCCACTGTAAGGGAACAGGCAAACGGGAGAGACCGTCTGCAGGTGCAGCTCTGAACTAATGGCCTCCTCAGTCTGCTGCACCTGGCTCTCTGCAGGTTTGGAGGACAGGAGGGATGAGAGGGCAGGAAGGGAAGGTTTGTTCTGCGTCGCCCTCTAGTGGAGGAACAGGGTCAGTGCACATGGTGTGTGGACAATAGTGCTACAAATACGGGGTTTTGGTACATTTAAGTGTGACCTTTATTTAATGACAGTGAATTATTACCATATTTTTTTTTACAGTAGCCCTGAGAGGACAAACTCAACATGCTACTTTGTCACGATACATGTTACAAAATCCCCGAAACGGACCCATAGACATTTATTTTTGGTTTATATATTACAATTCTAAGTGTTAGATTTGTGTTGGCCAATAAGATTTTGACCTCACGTGAAATGAAGGCTATCAAAAACAATTCAGTTATTTCCTATTGAGAGGGAAACTTATTGACGGTCCCTAGAAAACCATGTTATTAGGTTAATAGTACTCACCACAGCACATGCTTCAGATCTCTGCTCTCACACACATGTGGACATCTGAACTTCAGTTAGTGACTAGGAGTCAGAATAATGACTGAAAGAAAAACAAGTGATTGTTTTCATTATAAGGCAAAATTATTTCTTTAAAAAAATAGATTTCTTGAGTATAAAAAGGAACAATGTCTTTTCCTGCAATCACTTGGAGTTTTGAATTGACAAGATACTTACCACATTAATCCTTCATAAAACTAGATGTTGGTTGCAGCCTATAACAGCGCTCATTTGTAAACATACAAATAAATAGAGGTAAACACAAGCAGATACATTAGCACATGAATTTAGGCACATGAGTTATAGGTTTAGAATTAAGTCACTTCACGTCAATTTAGGATATCTAATACACACTGAAGAGCCGTTTGTTCAATGTGTAAAGTCGAGTCCAGATTACTCCGAGTTTAAATAAAAATTACTTTATTATTTTTTAAAATAAATGCATTTTTACAAGTCAGAAAAAAACCCGAGCAGCAGGACATGCACCGCTGCTCCGACACCGGAGGCAAAACAAACACATGAGAAAACAAAGAGCTCCGACCTCCGCTGAGTCTCGCTGACTTGTCTCCGAGGTCTCAGCCACGCGGGGTCTCCTTCATATGGACATAAGTATTTAATGGCACACTCACTGCGGTGGTGACACAGGTGGATAAGTGAAGTACTTCAAAAACAAAAACAGGGCAATGAGCAAATTGAATTTGCAGCGAGAGGAGAAAAGCAAATTATTACGGTGTCAGTCGAAGGCTAAAAATGTAACTCAGGGCCTCAGGTGGAGGAAGAGGAAGCAGAGAAATAAAATAAAATTAAACAGTTATACAAGAGAGAGGAACACAAAAGAAAAGGCATACGTGTTTGTATTTTAGAAAAAAAAAATATATGTACTTGGCAAACATCATCAAACCAGGGGTTTGAGACTAGTGTTATCTTCATATATATTCATATAGTATAATCTTCATCTGAGAACACAGTAAGTCCACCACAAGAGGCCGAATACTACATGTTTACAGACGCCCGGACCCCGCCCCTAACTTCCAACAACCCTAACGCCTCCCCCGCCCCCTAGCCCCGCCCCAAAAGCAGAAAAAAAACTGTACAATTTCTATAAAACGTTTGTGTTTTTACATTAGTTACAAAAAAATAATACTTTATTAACTGATCCTTCATACTGAAGATAGAAGAGGAAAGAAAAAAAACAACATTTTGCATATTCATTCTTCAAACTCAGTGACCTCTTGCTGGTGTGTAATGATAAGAATAAGAATAATAACGACATCATTAATACTATACGGTGAGAGAGACAGAGAGAGAGAGAGAGAGAGAGACAGAGACAGAGAGAGAGAGAGAGAGAGAGAGAGAGAGAGAGAGAGAGAAAGAAGGGAGCGATGATCCCTCGTGTTGTGTCGTGTCAGGTGTGTCCGATCAAAGCATACAAGTCAAAACATGCTACTACTGTGATGTCCTTAAAGGTTCAGTGTGTAGGATTTAGTGACACCTTGAGACACTAGTGAATGTCAACCACATCCATGCTGCCCACTAACATTTATCACAACATCACTCACATTGTAATACATTCCATTTCTACCAGTAGAAATGGAAATCACCTACAAATCCTACACTCTGGACCTTTAATTTTGTCTTTTTAAGTTTGGAAAAGGTAGAGGACATTTTGAAAAATGGCGGTTACTTTGCAGCTGTTTAAAAAAAAAAATTAAAAAATCATCACCAGCCGTTATATTCATCCTCAGTCGAATAAAGAAATCCCCTATAGCAGAGCAGCACTGACCTGTCAGAACAAAGAGTAAATATTAAAGTTTCAACCTGACTCATAGAAAACTTAAGATATTGCATATTAGACAGAGACGTGTCCCAGAGGGAGACCCTGAGTGAAGCCGCAACGCAAATACATCCGGCCTCATTCAAGTGAACCTGAACATCTCCGAGGGTTAAAGGACTCAACCAACACAGAAGCAGACATCAGCCCTATGGGCACTTTTCTAAATGTGAGCTTCCAGGTCAGAGGATGATATTTTTTTTTAAATACACTACATTTTAGGAAATATAGTCTTGATGTTGATTAATTGTTAAAAACCAATAACAGGATGAGACATTTTGAATAAACATGCACCCACACTGGCGTATGCCATTGTTTGATTTTGAATGCAGCCTTAGTTTAACGTCTCCACCAATCAAAATCAATTAAATTAAGTCTGGTTCATAGTTAGAAAACACTAAACACCAGAATAAACAGCTTTTTTAAAATACATTTTGCAGATACATTGGCTTGTGTAGCTCAGTTGGACAATGGACATGACAGCTGCTGGAAACTGAACCCATAGTATCTCACTCGCCCCCTTGTGGTTGGCTGCGGTCATAAACCCCGCCTCTTCGGTGTTAACGGATGGGATACTATTGTATATTTACCTCTTATCACACCGATTGTGTTTTCATAATATTCTGATGCTATAAAAGCAAGACATGATTGACAGCTCATACTGACTCTTGATTGGTCGAGCTGGTGCAACTCCACTACTCGGCAGAGAATGACATCATATTTGCAACATCATATCCGGGATCTCTCGTCACTTTCTGACACATATGTAGCTTGACACTGGTAAAAGTCTATTTACAGTCTCATGTTTTAAAACCAAATTTCCAAACATTCAGGATGCTCGTCTCGGCGCACTGAGCTGTAGTGTGATTCCAGACATGCTGCCTATGAAGCAGTCCGATAAATACTAACCGAGGCTCTCAGTGTCACACCTGTCATAAGGTCACATGATGAAAACTCATTCAGGAGAGACGGGACACTCCGGTTATGAAGACGAGAACAACACATTTTTTTTTAACAGCTTATTCATATAAACAGGACTTTTTGCTGTAGAAGTGCTTATGTGTGACTTCATAGAGTTGAAAACCTTCATAGATACCACTTTTAAATCAGGCCCTCTGAGAGAGAAAGTCCATGTTTTTAGGATAAATAATTACGTGTGGCTCTGTATCACAACGTGGATTAACGGCGTCAGCTCCTTCGGTCCGGTTCTAGAAGAGAGAGAGAGGGAAAAAAAGGAGAAAAGGAAAAAAAAAAGATCTTTGGGATTAAATTTGGTGTTTGATTGGCTTTTAAAGGTAAGTCATGGACGTTAAGTTGATGGCCATGTGTCCAGGAAGAGGAGGAGGAGGCGGAGGAGGAGGAGGAGGAGGCAAGAGTTCATATGGACTGATTTCACCGCCACTTGGTGTTAGAACACATGACCTCGTCGGCACATCAAAAGTAAAAAGTCGGCATGGCAACGGTTGTGCTGCTATTCTGCACAGCTCCAAAAAAACAAAACAAAACAACATTAAAAAGGCAAAGAATAAAAACTCATACAATGTGGTTCCACTCCTTCCCTCCGCTCCCCCCTTCCTAACCCCTGACTCATAATCGTTGACCCCTGGCTTGTTCAGGTTGGGGGGGGATGCGGGGGGGACCAGCAGCAGCAGCAGCAGCAGCAGCAGCAGCAGCAGCAGCAGCTCAGACCCAGCCACTGGTCAGCTTATAGAACATCTCCTCGTCTAGAGACTCGTTCTGGTCCTTGGCACGCGTGGACAGGAAGATGTAGCCGCCGATAAACTCGTGGACGACCTTGCAGTCCACCTCCGCACAGACGAACGACAGGCTGGGCTCGTCTGCGAATTCCACCGTCACCTGAGGGCAGAGACCAACAGGTCAGACTCTGTGTTCTACTGTCGCAGACATTGATGATATCTGTCATTGATCAACATGGTAGAACATGTACTGGATCATGATTAATGGAGATTGGAGCTGTCAGACTTCTATCTCCCTGAAATGGCACCACTACTGGTACTCAGGCTCCCTCTAGTGGTGGGCAGAGGAATCACCGAATTAAACATAAATAAAGTACAATACATTTCAAGACATGTTACGCTATCAAATCTAGTAGATTATCAGATGTTTGAGAGTACAGGACAATGATGAATACAACAATGAATGCAAGAATGAATACAACATTCATTCTCATAAGATAATGAAATGAGAAAAATCTAGTGAAGTCTTTACCTAATTCTGTCGGCAGCAGTTTTGTAAATAAAGCACCAACGACCCAAAAGGACCTGCGAACTTCTTCTGAGCTACACTATTGAAAAAGCAGGGCTACTTTGTTGTACTTTTTAGTCCATATACTGTTTTCTTCAGACGTAGCAGTGCCATCACAAACGAATACAAATCATTTCATTTTCCACATTGTTGGCGTTTCATCTTTCATACCATCTTGATCTCCCAGTTGACATTCCACTGCTTCATGTTGCTGAAGCGCCAAGTCTTGATGGCATCTCCAGTGCTGGCGTCCATCCGGATCAAACGGTTGTAAGTGATGCCGATCAGCTCTTCCCTCTTTACTCCATGGAATCTGCATTGGAAGAAAAATTGAGAAAACAAGTTGTCGGATGAAAGTGTCCAAATTGAAAGTTTCTAAATTGTATTATTTGTGACAAAACTCACTTTGCGAGGAAATGAGTGATTCCAAACTCCGGTAGTGATTGCCACGCCTGGATGAAACGCATCTTGGCCTCAATGAGACTCATCTGGGCCACGTTCTGGTGGGCCTCCAGGATCCGGGCTGAAATCTGACAAGCGTAAAAAAAAAAAAAAAGTCACTAACACACATTACATTTAAGTGTGAAGACTCCCCCAAAGTGAACAAATGCCTCCCATCACCACAGTATCACCACATGTAAAAAAACAAAAAAAAAACACCAAGTACACCCCCGTCCTCAGACCTGCTGAGTAAACAAGCCGAGGCCGACTCCATACAACCATCGACACTGTGTCAACACAGAGACGTCACAGGTCTACAACATGGCTACATCACAGACAAACACCAAAAATCCTAAGTGAGCACCTGGGGAGATGCACTAAGGTTAAAAAGTCACGGGAAGAATGTGATCCATGTGAGTGCTCATGCATGTCACTATTTGACCCTTCCATTGAATATAAACACAAATACGATGACAACAGAGCTGCCATGACGGAAACTTGTCAATAACGTGACAAAACATACAGAAATATTAGGACTATTCGATTCTACTATTCCACTGTGACTATTATCGAATGTTTCCCACAGAGACTTCACTTGGATTGACAGAGGAGTTTGCATGTACTTGTTCAATTTATCATAAATGTTTTCTACATGTCCAATAAATGGATAAACAAGTCAAATTTGGCATATTTGTGAATGAAGCAGCATCAAAGGTGTCCGTCAAGTATAGCTCTGCCCTGTGGGAAACACCGATGACCTACAACTACTAGCTCTATTTAAGTTGAGTTGTGAGAGGATCGTGCACATATCTGAGATTCTGAAGTCGCTCAGAGGACACAGCTGGACTTACCAGGTCCCTGATATGGCCTGGCTGAGGAGGGAGAGGTGGGGATGAGAGGAAGACATGAGGAGGGATGCAAACAAGGAGAGAGTGAGAGAAAGAGTGGGTAAAAAGAAAAAAGCAAATAAGATCAATGCTGGAGAAGGGAAAAGACAAAAAAAACAAAAACAAAAACAGAAAGCAATCATTTTAAGGCAAAAGTTGAAAGTGGAGGGTTCAGCATGAGTGTCATGCAGTGCTTGGCCACAAGAGGGAGGCATGATGGCAATCACACAATAATTTATACACATTTGCACATTGTTTATAGTCTGCCTGGTCTGTCAATGGAGTTGTTCAACTTCGCTGCAGTTCCTCTTTCATCCACAAGATGGTGATACAACCTATGCAGCACACAAGAGAAGCACCAAAATGAAGGAGTGCCATGTTTCCAAGCTCTGTGAATGTATTAGTGCACCTTTACCATTCTGATTATCTTACATTAATACATAAAAGTGACCTGAGATCATCATAGTGCAATTTGTGTGTGTGTGTGTGTGTGTGTGTGTGTGTGTGTGTGTACATCCGCTGGGAGCTGTGCCACGGAAGTCCCCTCAGACAAATCTTTACCACAGGAAGTCCAGTTTAAGGGAGTTGGGGAGGGGTCGGGGCAGAGCAAGAGCTAACGGGCATTTCCCAGACACTTTTCCCGCGCAGCATTCACGGGAATGGCTCATTTCCTGCTGCCTCACACACACTATGTGAATACATGTGTGTGGGGTACACACATACACACACAGCGCTTAATGGCACTACACTTTTATGTTGAGTCAGGTCAGACCCCCCATCAGACTGGGTTTGAGGAAGCAAATGGACCTGAGCCAGAAAGAAAGACACACACACACACACACACACACACTGCACTAGTCACACTCCTAAAAAGTCCATGACCTGTTCACGCTAACAATGGATGAAGCCATAAAGGGATTTTTGTTCCATTTGTCTTCTTGTAAAACCCACTGAAACATAAGCCTTGAGTCGACTGTTCATATTCTTAAGAAAATAGGTCAATAAACAGATAAACAGTGAACCGGGACATTTGAGCATCTTGTTGTTGACAGAATTTCATTTGAAGTATTCATTTCTGTCATGTGAACATTTTCAAATCTATAACTTGACACTGGCTTAAGCTCTGCTATCCGTGTTACCTGCAGTGTGCAGATATTAGACATTTTTCACACCTCAATATAAATCATGGACCTGTCTTTCTCTTGTTCTATCCCTCTTGTCATTAATATCCATCTGGATTGTATTTCATGAAGCTGAATATAATTCATGAAGCTAGATATAATTATAAATGTACTCCATCATCCGATTACCTTTCCTCAATTTTTAGAAATCCATTCAGACAATTTTGAGTCATCACTTTCTTCATCGACGTCACTCAACTCCCTTGTCCAATTTCCTGTAACAACTTAAATAAAGCCAGGTTGAGTGATTAAGGTATGACAAGTCAGCCCCTCCCTGTCATCCTTATTCACTCCCATTTCACACAGCCATGGTGTTCGTGTACTCAGCTGCTCCAGTGCACACACACACACACACACATGCAAATTCACAAACGCCCCGCAAAGATTCATTTGCACTGTTTGAAGGCTACATGTGGATATAGAGATCTTTACAACTCTCTTTCCTCCTGAAACAGACAAATAAACCCTGGGATCTCTTCATTATCAGCCCTTTTTGTCTCAAAAAGACAGGGAGCTGAGGTTAAGTATCGCTAACAGGAGTCTGACAGGAGCAGCGCTGAGAGGTTTGGATGTCCACTGTCCTGGTTTCCCCTGGGACAGAGAGGGGTTGGGAGGAGGGGGAGGAGGAGGAGGAGGAGCGGACGGAGGAGGAAGAAGAAGAAATGTACATGAGGGGGAGGAGGAGGGGGGGGGGGAGGATGCATTCCAACGACAAGACAACCCTGATGCCAGGAGGCGCCCATCTGGGAAGCATCAAACGCTGCTCCGACTAACTCCACAACCAACTCATCAAACAAGTAAACAGTCTCCCAGGGGACAAACATTGGGACGGATCGTCCTCTTCTTTGTATCACACACACTTAAAAGTGCACTTGGCAAGTTTATCGTATCGAAACAACATCTTGAATGCCGGTCAATGTTGCCAAATGTCTCGGATCACACTTTCCCAGCAAAATGACATCAGCTGTGCGCTCTCTTCTGAAATGATGGTCCCAATTAGCAGTCGCTTCTTTAGCTAGCTACTGACCTGCTTGTTCTTGTACTTCTTCAGGTAGCGTGGTGACACCAGGCACTCGGGGTTGATGTCGGTGGTGATCGGCTCGATGAACTGAGGGTCGGGGTTCATGTGCTGCATCTTGAGGAAGGACAGGATGTTCTGGACCTCCAGGTTGTAGGAGCTGTCGGCCATGGTCTTGCCTTTGGAGGCCAGGCGACAAGCAGCCATCCAGTGGGCGTACTGTTTCTCCTGAAGTCAAACAAAGCAGTGAGGTTAAGAACCTGCCTGAAAAAGATACAAATTTGTCAACGACGGATCCAATCTGAAGTCTTACGGTGTCACACCGAAGCCAGATCTCATTCATGCCATCGGCCACAGGGATTAGCAACTTGATGTTGAATTTCTGACCCGAGATGTTAACATCTGGAGTTACCTCACAACCTATAAATGTGGAGCAATGGTACAGAGAAGGAAACATGGGGTCAAAGGTTAGAGGCATTCATTAGAGAGAGCATACTTGAAGAATAAGAAAAAATAAAAATTATATATATATATATATATATTTTTTTTTTTTTACATACCAGGATATCTAATCCTGTCTGAATTATGTTTTCACATTTACATTGTGATCACACCCACTCACTCAAATCCAACAGACTCTCCTTCTCCAACGTCTTTTGCAGTTTGTGTGTTTGTACAAAATGTAAATGCGTCTGTACCTCTTAAATTCATTTGGTGAGCAGGCGTGCCGTGAGACTCCTCTTTACTCTTGTAACAGGAAATTGTGATGTCCTTGAACGTGCACCAGTACTGCTTGTAGCCCTTCAACGTCAGTTTCTTGGGTCTGGAAAATATATAAGAGGCAAGAGGGAGACACGTCAAACTTTAGATGGAGGGGGGATGGACGTTTTTTTCTTTTTAATTATGGGGGAAGGGAGTATCATAAGTGAGCACAAAGGAGGAGAAGAAGGAGGTGGAAGAGTGGCTGCTCTCCAGTGCAAACTCAGCGAGAGGAACAGGAAAGGAGCCAGCTTTGGACAAGAACATTAACGGAAAACCATTAAAGAGGAAATGCCTCTTGATGTCATACCCCCCCCCCCCCCGATGGTTTATACATTTTATGAGACAACCACCCCTGGGGGCCACCTGCCTGTCAGCAGAAGCCTCCAGCCAAAAAATGAATGTGGTTTGAAATATGCTTGGTCCAACTGCAATCACTTAAAAGTGCAAACTCAGCCTGCAAATGTCCTTTGGCAAACAACCGGCTCTATTACACTGATGCAAAACAGGCAAAATTGCTCACATGTGGCCCGAAAATGTTTTCTCCTCTAATAGTTTGGACTAATGAAATCGAAACACACACTGTAACATTGAATGTGGACTCACTTGAAAACTTTTACATAGTCAGCTAGCTCCGGGATAGATGTGATGTCACCCTGGAAGAAAAGGGGGGGGGAAATAGTAAAACAGTTAAATATGAATATATATGAGCCCAATGAAAAAAAAAAAAGAAAAAAATCAAGACAATGACATCAGAATCTGTGTTGTTGATTTTAAACGCTGCGTGGAGCAAAACTTTCATTGCGTCATATCCCAGCGCTCAGTTTCCTCTGATAAGCCGTCTAAACTTTATTCTTCAAGGCCGAGCTGCTGTAACAATATATTGCCAGAGCAGCTTGTCCAGGGATCGCCTTAAGTGTTGGAAATCTCACACCACCAGCCCTTTGTCCACTGCATTCCACACTGTGTGAAATGTTGCACGTCTAGTGAATGTCACCGCAATTTCCTCTGAGTCACTTCTGTTTGCAGTCTTCATGGGTTTATACAATAGTTAACTGAGGACGATGAGACAGAGGGAAATGCATGAGTGTGAGGACGTGGCGGTGTCGTCCTACCAGTGTGTTGGATGTCTTCCCTCCCTCCAAAGTGATCTCCAGGTCGGACAGGGCTGCGTCCACCTCGTCCACCTCCTTCTCACTGTTGTTCATGTGGTTGTCCGAAGCCATGATTGAGAGTTTGTTGATGTGGTACTGAAGAAAAGAAAAAAAAAACACAGACGCACAGATTAAGCTCTTCATGTGGCTCATTTAGAACGACACATAGAAATAAAAATGAAAAACAGACAGGCACTAGGAAGCATTCCATATGAAAAACAAAAACAGTCTCAGACTTCAGTGAGAAGAGGAAGCCTTAATTGGCAATTGTTTGCCAACACCTTCGTCAACAATAACAATTTCCTGCACTGTGTGTAGCTGGTGTGAAAACCCTTTAACTATGCATCATAAGAGGGAACTGGTCTCTGCTAATTACCATATAAAGCCTTAAAGGCTTTGTTATGTCAGTAAGTGGTGCCAATTTTAGGACAAGAGGACAAATAAGTGCACAATCTTACCATGATTCACTGTTAAAAATAGTTTATGTGATTTTGTGTCCTACGCAGCTGCAACAACCTGGAAGCGTGTTCTTACTGGGATATCACGTACGAGTAGCATGTGACAAGACATCGTGTTCTTGTTCACAATCGAGATGCCAATTCATCAAGATGGGGCCCGTTATTGAAAAAACATGCCCGCGGCTTCCTCTCAGTGTGAGTCACAGACACTAAATACAACTTGTTGACAAAAGGTATTTATAATGTCAACCCATCACCAACCCCCCACCAACCCCCCACCAATATATGAATGAACAGCTGTCGAGCAGATGAGAGATACAAGTGCGGAGTTTGCAAGAGATATGCGAGGCTTTTGAGAGATGAGGTTACAGCATGTGGGACAGAGGGCTTTCCATAAACTAGACATTCTTTCTCTGTTGTTTAAGAGTTGCTACACGTTTACTGGCACTCATAAGTCACGCTACGATTACAGCTCTACTACAATATTCAATTGAACTACTGCCCATGTCCCAGGATACCAGCAGAGATAGGGGAAATGATTTAATGACTTTAATATTGTCTGAATTTTCTATGATATGATGATCCCTTTTTTGGAGGTGAGCCACTCCACAAACAACAGAGTTAGCATTTATATTCCAATTGTAGCACAGTCACTGTGTGAACCTTTGGGTGCCTTCGACTGTTTAACATGCAGGAGTAAATAAACTCCCAGTTGCATCATTTGAGTGCTAGTGCAACTTTCAGGAATTCAGTCTAGTTCAGTCAAACTAACATGTTTAATCAAACATCCTGCTTTGGTCAGATTAACTCAATATATTGTTATTCTCTAGCATCATGAAAACATTCGCAGTGATGGGCTTGTGTCCTGTTTGTGTATAAATGGCTGAACACAAATGTTTACATGCCGGCATACAGAGTACACCTAGTTCTGAGCTTCATTACCTCACGTCTACATTTGTCCAAAGAGAGACTTCCAGGTCATATCACACTGGCAACATACTGGAGCCGAACAATCATGGCTCTTTATTTAGACCGTGTTTCCACGCTCAACAGTGAAACCTTAACCTAGGATTCCCTGCTGAAGCATAGTAGCAGCTTCCAAAGCGCTAACGGACAGGTAGCAACAGAGGAGTAACTTAGCATCTCTCAGAGGAAGCGCAAGCAGAAAGCAGTTAAGTGTAATTATAAACAAACTGATGAGACACACGTAACACCTCGGGGTGTAAAATGGCTTTTAGTGGAACGTGTCCATTTGAGATACAGTGTCACCATGGGGTGGGTGGTCCGGGCTGCAGCGTAGGGTCTCGGGGGCCCAAGATGCTCTATAATTACCCCGGGGGTGAGGACAGCATGGCGTCCTCAGGTCTTGGTATCCGTGGTTTATGAGGTTTAGAAATAGCTGGGACACCAACCCCGTACTGAAAGGGGGCAACCTGAGGGGGCAAAGGGGGCTCACATCTGTAAATCCCTTCCATTGAACCCCCTTTAAATCCACTTGTTGGCATTTCACTTTCCTCTCACAAAATTGAGAGTGAGGCCCCGTCTGTCTTTAAAGTCCCGTATGGAAAGGATTTGTCTGAGTGGCTACAGCACGCACACTGTACTGTACGAGACTTTGGAATGAAGGGATAACGCGATTGGCGAAAATCATATCGTATATAGAGAACACTTTGTGTCCAGGAAATTTAAGTGACTTCACTCTGTTGAGCAGAGTGCGATGAGTCCATTAATGTCTTTAAAGTTACTTATATTGAATTATTCATGAGGGTTTTCGGTTTGAAAGCCTAATGACTCATTTTCCACTGACACACAGTCTGATATCTACTGAATAGATCCATCCTGAAGCATATTGATGAGTCCACTGGGAAACTCTGTGATAATACCTCCACTGACTCATTCTGCCACACGCTGAAAGAGCCAGATTTTAGTATGCATGCTGCAGCAGAACTGGCAGTCATATGGCTCAGCTCTGGGCATCAGGCCCGTTCAATTTATTAGCCTGTGGTCGAGAGGGTACCACGTCGATTGGCCAATGAAAAGAAACATGCAGATCTTCAAATTTCAGGGCCTGACTAAACTGAAATCGCAGCAACAAGAGGAATAAAGCGCAGGACAGGACACAAACAAGCAAACGAGTCCTCTTACCTGCAGAGCAGCAAACATCATCATTTCCTCCTCCGTGCACTCGATCTCCTCCAACAGGATGGCCCACTTGGACTGTTCATAGAGCTGGTTCACTCGGATGGCATCATACTGTGGAGACACGTAAACACAAAGTTAATGGGTAAAACCCTGTCACAGTCTGATACACACAGGACCCCACTAAACCACAGGTTATGTAACAACTGTATTGTTTGGAAGAGATCTGAAGTAACCTATGCCGATGGTAACACAAGTGAAAAACTATTATCCCTGGCATGCATGTGCCGGTGTAAACAGGAAGTACACAGGCAATTCGCAGTCAGTTGCTGAGTTGCAGAAAAGAACAGTGATGAGCTGTTTAGTTACAGCATCTGTGGGATGTACCTTGGGGTTGAGGTCGAAGAAACTGTGGTATTTGAACCTAAGCAGCAGCACCTCGTTCTCCTTTACATCCTGCTCCATCAGAGACCTGGACGAGTCCAACCACCTGCACAGACAAAGAATGTGTCTGCTTAAAAACATGATCTTACATATTCAACAATTAACACAGCATTCATAAGTAAAGCCAAACAGTCGGGCAGCTGAGCGGCGTTCATCTCACCCCTGGTTGATTTTGGCTTTGTCCAGCAGAGACTGGGGCTTGTACAGTTTCACCAAGATGTCTGGTGAGGAGATTGGCTGGCTGACGGCGAGGATGCCGGGATTGCCCTCGGACAAGGGGCTGTCCCCGAACCAGGCAGACGTGGGCGACAGCGGGCTGCCGTCCCTGGAGTCGTAGGTCGGGGTCATGGTCTTACTGTACAAGCCTGGGCTGGAGTAGATGCTCCCTGTAGACACAGAGCAATCAATCAGTCTTTGTAGGAAACGCAAATGCATTTTTTAACATAGTTTAGTGTTTCCATATGTTTTGCTTAAAAAACACTTTCTACAAAGCACACACACATACACACACACACATTTGCAACCTAGCCAGGCCAGCCAGAGGTTAACAACGACCATGTGACTACCAGTCCGCACTTCATAGATGAGTGGCTTTGACCATGTTGTCCTGCTGATGGTGGGATTGATGTGGATCAGCATGCAGATAAAGAACTACATGATCGAGGGGTCACCCACTTACTCACAGTCAAAGAACCTACAGGAATGCACCGCACACAGCAAACTGCACAACGTGCTGCACTACAAAGAGGAGAGGAGGATGTCTGCATTTAGAAGAGTATGGAACCATGGAATTCAGATCCACAGGAAATTGTCTAAATATTTAATTAGTTGACTCTTTTAATTAATTTGTGCTTGAGTTTATCCAATTGTTTTTCAGTTGCGGAGTCCGGCTACAAATATAAGCAGGCCACCACAGTATGCATTTCCTGTTGGCTGCGCCTCGTGGAGTATTTTTGGCCCCACACCCCTCGTCCCTCTCTCCCCTCTGTAGGGCCCAGGTCAAGAAGCAACACTGGCTGAACCGCTAAATCCCTTCTGAAATCAGGAAGTGGGCTTGGCTTGTGCTTGTAAGTGTGTGCATGTGTGTTTGTGTTTGTGAGCTGAGGTCATGAGAAAAGGGTGCAGGCTTTGGCCATCCATCCCTTGCGGGGGAAGCTTCAATTCAATGACTCTTTCAAGGTTTTTTTCCCCCCTTTAAACGCTGAGTTTGTCAGATCAGGGAGTGAACTCCCATCTCCACTTGGAGCTCTTAAGGAATTCCAGATATTCAGAGACAACGTGCATAAGGTGAAATACGCTGGCAGCCCATTCAACGACCAAACTGGTTCCCCTCCATCCTGTTTACGGACTTTCCGACAGAAGTGAAAACGGCACAAAGAATGTCAACACGACTTGACTCTCTCATGCTCCCACACTGGGGATTTGCACGAGGCGAATATGGAGGGAGCTGGACCACCATGGGTGGTTAAGATTAGCAGTAAACCAGGGGAGGGGTGAAAATTAATGAATGTGTCTCTGGTGGATTTCATCTTTATACAAAAGGCACTGTGGGGCGTGTGCACGCGGTATGTACAGTATTCAACCAACCAATGTTTCTGTTTTCGACACATCAAAAAACCATACTGTATGTCAGGATGGGCATGGCTTCTCCACTTCCTCCAGATCTAAAATATCCCAAATGAGGGTGCTGCAGAGTTGAGGTGGCTTTGACCACCTCTTCTGCAGCCAGCCAGCCAGCCAGCAGGGGAGCTGCCATGTCCGCCATCTAAACATACAGTCTTAAATACAAAACATAACGACAATCGGACTAACTACCACTTTCACACAGTCAGCAGGCGCAGTGAGCAGGCCCAGAGTCGCTGTAATAAAGAAAGTGATCTTTGAGCGAGTTCCTAACGATATCATGCAACCTTTCAAACCAGCTGACTTCCTCTGTCGGAGCAGTCAGGTGTCTCAGCTGCTGGTCCCAAAGGTTACAGATGTCATATGGCCTCAACACTCCAGCTGTGAGTGTGTGTTTGTGTGTGTGTGTGTGTGTGTGTGTGTGTTGGGGGGGGGGGGGGGGGGGGGGGGGGGGGGGGGGGGGGGTAGATAGGAGAGCGGGTGAGGAAGCAGTGTTGAAGGACAGGGGAAGAGGATAGCTTACCTTTGACAGGTCCAATGTATACTATCTCAGAGGCTGGGACGAAAAGGGGGAAAAGTAAGAGGAACGAGGACAGGAAAGGAGACGGAGGGAGGAAACAGAGTAGAAAACAACATGAAGAGGACAGATTTAAGACACTGAAACTACAAAGGATGGGAGGACACAGAGGAGAAAAGGCAAAAAAAACAGAGAGGTAGAGGAATACCAACTGCTAGAAACAGAGTAGATGACTCAGTTTACCCTCTTTGCGGAGGGAGGACACCCTGGCATGACTAGCGAGGTTTCTGTCGTTTTCCATCCACACGTTCGACTAATTGCAAACCCAGGCAGGACGTTGGTCAGCATGACCCAGCCCAGCATTTATAAATTGCAGTGCAAATATAAAGTAATGGCTGCCAGTTGCCCTCCATGATGACAGGAAAGAGAATTCGATGTAACAGGCCGTTCTAGAGGTGGTACGTGGCTCTCGGGCTGAGTCACAACAGCTGAGGATTAGTAACATGGGTGTTTTTACCAGAATGACAAATTTTGTGGGCACTTGACATGAGCACGCAGACAGAGGAGAGACACGAGTTTCCTTAACGATACTTTTCAAAACAGAGATCGAGTCTATGGAAACAGATTGGCCAAACTCATAAGTGGTCACCCTCTACCCATGTAATTTGCTCTTGAGGTCAGCGTCAACTCAGGACTCTTAATAGAGCTGTTGTTAAGGGTCATCACGGTTTTGTCAGTCATGAAAAAGTCAGTGAAGCAAAGGCGAAAGGCAGCTTCTTCAAATTTTGGATCCTATCACTACCTCCAAGAGGTGGATTACATTTTGACCGCTGTCAGTTGGACTGTTTCCAACCTCTGACATTGGTGGAGAGATGCTATGCAGATCTGGGGATGAGCCCATAAAAATTTGCTGCAGATCCAGGAATTCATTTTTATGACATTGTGCAATATTTCTCTATTTTCCAAGGGAATAACTCACAGAGAAAAATTATGGCATGTATCGATATAGAGTGAAAAATGTGGTGCAGCTTGACTGAATTTAAAGGGAACTGTGGGGCCTCGCAGAGGTTTGCTCTCCACTGATTCGGAATTCTAGCTATGGCTGCAGCTAATTAATTTGTACCAACCCTGAATGAGTCCATTGATAATTTCCCTATTCATTCGATTTATACAGAGAAACTTGCATTAGAATGCCAAAGGCAACTTCCAGGAGCGTGGGGCAGTCTCATCAAACCACTGGCAGGTATGTTGGAAGAGTATGTTGCACACGTTATATCAACTGAAAAATCCTGCAAACTATACCTTTCACCATTCAGCATAGTATTGATTAAAGTTAACACCAACTTGAGCTAGCAAGTCCTTCTCTCTCCGCCTCCACAGAGGTTTAGAGTCAGATTATATGGAATCATTCAGCTGCACAGGAGAGAGTCTGTGACTCTGATTGCATCTCTGCTACTGTAGATTCAACCTTGTGATTCCTATCTGGAGATCTGAACCGAGAGGTCAACACACACACACACACACGCACACACACAACTCACAAGGGGACAAAATAACATCTTACAACTTGACCATGACAAACACCGTCTGACTGCAGCATGTGACCGACATGATTGAGACGGTGACAGGAAGTGAGTGACAGTAAACAGATTCTGCACATTCCTGTTATTTCCGCTCCACCTCCTGTTGTGACCTCAGTTGCCCAAAGGGGGGGAAATGCATCAACACAGCACACCCATGAAATGAAATCACGAAACTTATGGGTGTAACTTTAAAGAGCTGCCTTCATTAAAATCCACTTTAACTTTTAGCTTTATCCACTCATATTTCTATACCTGGGTATGTAGAGCACAGCAAATCTGCATGTCAGCAATATGAGCACGGCTTTACTGCAGGAAACTGTGAGGGTTCACCGAGTTCACAGTAACAGTTCAGGCCTTTCTCCCCTCATAAGAGTGTTTGTATGCATGTTAATCTGAGGCTAAGGAGAGAGAAGACAGACTGGAGGCCAGAGCAACGCTTACAAAAGTCCCATTCACTCTGTCCCTCGGCGTTTGCAGTCTTGCCTAATGCTAACTCTGTGACAGCAGTGTACTCGGTTTTGTTCTTGTCCCGCTCTGCTCACATGGTTATAACTCTCCCAACGCTGACAGGGAGGAGGGAGGAGTGTAGCCGGTGTAGTTGCGGAGTCTTGCAGCCTGGTTTGGGTTTAAAATGGCAGCGTGACCAACTATGCGTGGAATCTCAACCATTCTTCGTCCTCCCTGCCAAGGAAGCAGAAGCCTGGGATGCAGATCCCAACCCAGGCCTCAAACTCACACATTCATATTTGGTCATTAGAGGCAGGGTGCAGCAATCTGGAGTAATCTTCGTGTGTTTTTCTTTTGGACCACAAGTGCAATAAGACAAAAACAGGGAAGACACTCTAGTGGAACCTGTTATTCAAGGGGGATGAGATTATGGCTTTTCAAAATAAGATGTAAAAATAAAACCTGTCATTACTTCACAGCGGATCTAAACCTAAAGAACTCTATGCACCGATTTAGGCTTTCGGAAAATTCTATTCTACCCTCGGCCGAAAAGTGCTTTAAAGCTGAAAGGGCTTCGTCTCCAAATTAGTGACGGACTTTCTGTTTATCATCTCACCTGATCCTGGGGTTAACAGCGGACCCTGCAGCTCCAGATCATCCTCTTCTGCCTCTTCCAGCTTTTTCTTCTTCTTCTTGGGATCACGGGGCTTACGCAGTAGAGATAGCTCCTCTGGGTGGCGGATATCTGGAGGGAGAGAGCAATAGAGAGTGGGTTCATTTCATGTCACACAAACAAAACCTTAAATAGTCACAGTTTAAATCAGAAAGGGACTAAAAGGTTAAAATACTTTTTTGTTTATTCTTGGGTTATCGATGCATAAAACCGTAATGTACATGACTATCATGCTAACGGGAAAAAGGGAGAAGAGGTGAGAGAAAGCAAAATGAAGCAGGAGATGGATAATAATTCTTAAAGGTTGCACAAGAGGTGGAAAATTGCTAAACCAATTTCTCAAGGCAATCACAAATCTCGCTTTAACTCCAAATGAGACACACAACCTGGATCAAACCTCACTCACATAAAACCAGAACTGGGAGAAAGATGATTTAACAAATAAAACAATAAAAAAAACTTGATGAACCACAGATACTATAAATGAGAGTTTATGTAACTTTATGTGCAATATTTCAATCAGAAAGTAGGATACCACACTGACGATAATGACTAAAACAGAGTAGCCCTCACTCTCTCAGCTTCAATTCCCACTTTCCCTTGTGCACAGAGGCCAGGGAGCCATCACTCAGCAGCAGCCATGATGTTTTAAGATGAGCTTAGGATGGTTCTGATCTGGTGGGTGAGACAGCCGGAGTACGACGGAAGACCAGAAGACACTAAAGCTATGGTCTGGAAGCAAGAAACATCTGGAGGCTCAGCTGGATTTGGTTTTGTCAAAGATTCCATATGAGTTAAGGAGTGAGAGGATATCTGAGAATCATATTTCATTATTCTTACTTTGCAAAAAATCTTTCTCGTCTCAGATCTGCTGAAATAAAACAAAGTTGCTGCGCTTTCCAAAGATGAGGGATTGACAAGGTGTTGCGGGCAAATTAAAAGAAGGTCGCTGAGGGCCAGCGGGGGGGAAAGCACATGCGTGGGGAGACAGAGCGAACGTCTTGGCTTGGTGAGAGATCTTGTTTGGTTTGTGTAACTAAAGCAAATGCATTCCAGGAGTTTTAAGAACTACCAGATGGGAGCTCACCCTCTCCTGTCTCGCGCCGACTCGCTTTTCCCTCCCTCCTCCCTCATTCTTTGCTCTGCTGCAGTGCCGGAGCTCAATCCCTGTGCCCTTATACAGCCATGTGAGTTGCAGGCGTGCTGCCGAGCTTTAGCCCCGCAGAGCCGAGCGAGCGGGCCAACACACACAGTGGAGTGTGCGGCAAATTGTGTATGTACACAGGGCTCCTGTCTTCTGTTGAGGCAGTGCAGGATCATGTGGTATTCTACTACAAAGTCACTTTAATTGTTCATACACACGACCTCATCGCCCATGCCGGTGATGTCGGGCATCCAATAAGTAACAAGCATCTGATCTAAATATTGCAACTACACCGCTGCTTCCAAACACCCATAAATATCACAGGCACCAGTGGATCGGGCAGTATTGTTCCAAACATTTATCTTCTGAATACATACTTGACTTATCAGCCACGAAATGTTCACTATCCAAGGTAGATTTATTACAAGCTAAGTGAATCTAAACAATGATATATGCTCCACTTGACACTAGGAGTCTGTAAGATATCATCTGAAATCAGTTTTATTCACAGAGTCAAGATGTGCTACATTCCCCATAATTCTCAAATCTAATACCTATACCTGAAATTGGTGGATTTCTGAGAGTTACAATATGTTAACCACAAAACAGCCTTACTGAATACTGGGGGCAGTATTTATCATTTTGGCCATTATAGCTTTTTTCGTGTCTCCAGTGAGGGGAGTGGAGGAGTAACAGATGTGTGAAGGCAAGTGCTAAACGAGAAAAATGCTCCACTGCTGTGTTTCCAGTAGACAAGGCGTCCATTTCTGCTGACATCCTCAGTCAAGTTTTGAACTGTGAGTTTATAGAGACAATTTGAGAATCAAGAAGTGGTGGGAAAAGACTGCTCCTGCACAATCTGCATACTTGTGGCCAGAGTTGGGACAAGGAAGAACGGTGAGTGATGGTTTGAGAGCTTACAAAAGCTCAGTCCACTTCCATTAGCAGAAATGACACCTTAGACAATAAGACCCCCCCAAAGCTTCTCCTATCCAGCAGATCTCAGGCCAGGAGCCAGAGCTGAAGGGGGGCTGAACCGGGGCCAGCTGGGCCTCGCAGGAGGACCCACTCCTCGGAACACATGATTCACTGCAGTGAGTAAGGCCAGCCACAGAAGAATCACAAACACCGTCACAGTCTAATTTTACAGCACTAAGGTTTACAGTACAAACAGATGGAGACCCTACATGGACAGAAGAATTATAGGGCAGTGATTTCACCCACTATATTCTCCCTTTGCGCATTTCTGAATGATTTGAAGAGGCACTCGCAGGAATGATCAATACTCGGGGAGGATAAATCAAGACATTTTTCCAGGGAAGGCGCAATAAAAGGAGCGCTGAGGAATTACGCAGTCCCGACCTAAAGGGAAACGCATTATATAAAGTGAATATTTAGAGTTTAAGGAATTCTGCTTATGATAATTGCCACTTTTAAAGAATAACAACGTATTTTAATAGTGGAGTCTGAGCCCAGACCACACCGCACTTCTATATTATGACAACAGTGGCTCGGGCCAGTCAAGCAGACCACAGGTTGATGGGCCATAGATCTATTGGACCAAGACGATGGAGCGGCAGTACCACACAGTGAGCAACGTTTCTGAAGGGCAAAGCGCTTTCAATGCAATATTCTGGAACCGTCAGATTCCAGTGAACATCCTCACAACCACTTCCGACCTCCAGTTATCTGAGTCATTGCGATGTTTCAGATAAGTTACGGTATCTACGCGCCTCGGTTTTCCCCCACACGTGGAAGCGAAGCCGTCCTCACCAAAAAACACACAGTTCTTAAGTGGAACAGCCTGATACTTGTTACCCTGAAGTGGTGCGATACGTAGAACGGCAGCCGTCGCATTTTGTGCTGCCTCTAGCTCCCAGGTCCACAGTCATGTGTTAGTCAGTTTGTGGAGAGTACATCTTGTGAGCTGGCTCTCAAGAATTTTATTTTTTCATTTTTAATTTTTTTCAAAGCCTCCTGTTAGAAGGGAGGACGTGTGGAAGTGGGTCCAGATTGTCTAGACAGGACAAGCTCATGTCTGACTACGACTCTTCCCTCAGTAAATCACTCTTTATAAGAGGCAGACGCACTAAATCGCTGGAGATCTGACTTTCTTCACAGCATTTTAGAGCGATTTAGAAAGACGATGCCAGCAAGCCCCCACCCCAGCCGTCCAATAACTGTCAGAGTAATAATCCATTATTTTCTGACAGTTGTTACATAATATGAATAATATTATGGTGGGCTCAACCCTTCTTCAGGGGTTCAAGTGGCACCATTACACAACGTACCATACGTTTTATGTGTGGTACGTTGCGTTTGTGTTTAACGTACATAACATACCACGTCTGCAAACGTCAAAAAGCAAAAATATGTGTGTTCAGGGAGAATCCCCTGAATTGTTTGTCAAAAAATGTTATCTTGCAACTAAAAATGGAAAACTCTCTAATTCCTGGTAAAGAGATAAGCACAGGATGTAGGAGCTGCCTAATGGAACCAAGGTCAGAACGGGAGTTAGTGAGTGAGTGATTTTCATGTTGCACTGCATCGACCTTTTCCAGAGTTCTTATTCCCAGCCGGAGCAGATGGACTGTGTCTGTGTCAAGACACAGCTGCACTGGACATGGGAGAAGTACAGCAGCGACAAAAATCAGTTTTATGCTTTTAACTCGGGAGTATTTAGTTGATTTTCTATGCCTTGGGTCTTGTATGGGAAGCTTACAGTAAGAGAGTCTGACAGCTAAAGAGATAAAAGTAAAAACAGACTGGATTTTAAAATTCCAAAATACCAGTGTTGATTAAAGGATGTTCAATTAAATCTGTGGAATATACGGCGAGGGCAGGCGTAAAAAACTGATTCTCTGAGCTATGCAATTCACAGCTGAATCTACGCACAGGAAATTGTAAATCTCAAAAGTTGCACAGATAACAAAATATGAACTGCTTCCAGCCCTGGCCAGCTGTAAGTCAGCTAAATGAGCCGTTATACCCCAGCTAACAGTTTAGCGGTTCCTTGCAATCTGCTACCTTCCATTCTGCTTTTCACAAGCTGTAATACACCATGATTCAAGTGCAGCAGTAAAGGCACCTCTCACTGAAGGGACCTTTACAGCCAGCATGCATCATGCACCCAACCCTCTGGCACACGCCAAAGTCAGCCAAAAGCAATTTGTCCTGGAGTAGATTTATTACAGCAGACATATTTCTCATCAGACCTGGCTGAGAGTGGGACAGTAGGTCTGTTTCTCCCTTGTCTGCTTTCATAAACAACCTTTCTGTGAATTTACGCTAAACAAATTAGCAATATGTTCTTGAGAAATAGTTTAGCGACCAAAGTTGAAAAAGGAAAACAAGGGTAAAAGCCAATAAAAACAAGAGAGATGCTACCCCTCCAGCTCTTCTTAGCTCTGTGACAAAGTCGAAACAGGTGTGCGATGACCCTGCCTGAAGGAAGGATTTCTATGGGTGGGCTCCAAACAGTAAAGCAGGGCCAAGTGGTGAGGGGTGAGTTTTACAGGAAAGTGCAGGTCAGGGGTCATCAGGGTCCAGTTTGTGACCTCTAGTTTCTCTGACTGGACGCAGTGGTGCCAGAGATGGGATATATCCATGTGAGCAAGACTCTCTGGGATCCCAAACACCACCCCAGACCAGTACCAAGCCACAGGCACAATGCTTTTAAAGAAAAGCTGAATTATTGGATAAAGAGAGGAATGAGGAATCGGTCATATGTTCCACACATACACAGAGAATATGTGGAAAAGAGTTGCCCACACCCAACGGCTCTGATGCAAGACCACCTACAAGCACTGTCAGTGGAGCTTGACAGATATTTCTCCTCCACCAGTGACCCCATACACAGCATTTCTTTCCAAAATTTCGTGAACACAGTTCAAGTTTATACAAATCATTTGCTGCAACACCACACTACAACGATATTGTCTTCAGTTTTCATCGCTATTTTGGGTTTCAGTATGTCTTTAGAGTGCCTAATATATCTCAACATGACATTGGTATATGATTGGATGCCCCCCCCCCATCAGAAACACACCACTGCCGTTTGGTCCATGTAGTCAGAAACATTTGGAAACCCTTACTTACATCATGGGAGGATGGTTTCAATAGTGCGAAATGGTGTGTGGATAGGTAAAACAATGTGCGGGTCATTTGCGAATACGTGTGCAACTTGCCGTGTGTCTGTGCTACAATCCAGAGACGGAGTCATAATCTCTGTTTAACAAACATTACTCCAAGACTGATGGAGCCCAGTTTCCAAGGACAAGACTCTGTAGCAAAACAACAGACAGCCCATCAGGAGACGTGACTCTGGTCTGCAGAGCTCAGAGCATGTTTGATAAACATATCAAATTGCTGAGGATGCAAACAAAGTTAGAGGGACATGATTAGCTTAGTTTGATTGAGAACATGTCCACAGCCTTTTCAAATATATAAATGAGAGAAACTAAGGCTGTGCGGTCTCAACCACACACTTATTCCAGTAACACATTGTCAGTCACACCTCATCTCCAATTTGACATCACCATCATTACACTGCATTGCCCTCTAATCTTCCATTGTTCTACTTACTGAAAGTTTTGCAGATGTCAGACACGGCCTTGAAGACGCGATCCGAAAAGTTGACCTTGACCTTCATGTGCTTCATGTTAGGCAGTTGGAGGCGCAACAGCTTGTGCTGCGGTGTGAAGAGCAGCCTGGCGTCTGCCTGGATGCCGTACTTGTCCAGTGTCCAGTGGGTTTTCAGCAGCCATGTCTTCTTCTTCTCCCACCACAGGGCATGGTCTGACCAATCCTTCTTCACATCTGAAAAGAGGCAGAGAGGATAAAGATTGGTAAGAACAAAGGAGGTGATAATAAAAACAAAAAAACATTGTATTTCATACCATGGCCGAGGCTACTGAGCTAGTTATTCCTGCACTTCCTGTTTACAACGGCACATGGGCATGTGATAAGTGTTCAGAGGGTTGTTAGGATGGATTGAGATTCATGTGGACAGACCATTTAAATAGATGGAAGCAGCCTATGTTAGTGCTGGCCATTTGAAACACCTGTATCAAATAAGTGAAGATTCTGAAGGCAAAGGGAAAGTGTGACTAGCTGCTTAGGCTGTATCCATCTCACTGTGCTGACCTCAGCTCACCAAATTTGTCTCTGGAGGGCAAGGGTCGCATTCAGGATGACGGGGAAGGGGGGCCAAGAAAGGGTTTGCACAGGGGCGGTGAAGTCAAAGTGGGGAGGGAGGAGATGGCCGAGTGCGGGAGGGACGTAGCTGTTTGTATGACACTGTGGGGATATCAGTTTCATACCACCCTCTTTGTTCCAAAGTCATCCAGTGATCCCTTCTAAAGCAGACACAAGCCACCCAAAAACCCCCACACAGCTCCCAGGCTTTGGCTCCGCAGGGGCTCAGAACAATGGGGACAGACCTGTAGTGAAAACAGTTGGGATTGTAGGGAGCTCATAGCAGCTGTTTTGTGGATCACCTTGCTCTGGTTTCTCTGTGAGCAGCATTGTTGCGGGCTGACGTAGTTGGAGCTGCAGGTCATTTCAAAAGTAAGAGTTAAAAGGTAAAATGTCATTTGGCAAGATACCATATACTACATAACCACTGATGGCTGTATGTGAATGGTGTTTTCGTGTCGAGCCTGTAGCCTTGTGCAGATTATGCGAGATAATAGTGAGAGAACAGTCCTGTAGTTTTTGGCTTGTTTGACTTCCAGATATCCTTCCTGGACGATGATGTCATTACTCTTGCATTAGTCCAAGAAGGCACTTCCCAAAGCAGTGTCTCATTTCCTCCACCCACACACCCCTTCATCACTTCTCCAGCCTCAGTCTGTCTAACCGAGTCCCCTCTCCTCTCAATGAGTCAGTGTCCTGACAATGACTTTGGTTTCCTTAGTCATCACTTCATCAAAACATTATATCTGAATTGTTTTCAGATGAAAATTATTTTTGGTCCTCTCTCCACCAGGAGTTGGGAAAAAACATAAACAAGTACATGTATTATTAATTGCAAAGTAAGGCTAATCACCTTTGTGAACTATCAACTGCTCCCATGAGGAAATGCATCTATTTGTGTTTGATAATGAAGGGCCTATTAGCTAAATGCGGTAGCAGAACATTGCATCTACTTACCACTTGAGGAGGACCACAGCTAAAAATGGACCATCTGAAACCGTAATGGACTAACAATTAACTTCTCTCTGACATATAATGTTGTGAGCAAAGTGTAGATACTGCCTGGAGTGAGAGGGAGTGAGTTAAGAAGAGAAAAAAGAAGTGCATCTTCTACTGTTACCATGGTAATATACCGTATGTCCAGTAAGAATTGGTAACAAAACATAATTTATCAAAAATAGTAAATCTGCTGTTTGATAAATGACATTGGGACTTAAATACCTTCTACATAGACAGAGGACCCAGACATCCTTTAAAATATATAAAAATATGCACGAGTCAAACTGGATGTATGGTGATTACCCCTGTCAGTCAATCCACATGATACCATGGCAACCTCACCCTTGAGTGGCCTTCCGTTGTTCTGCGGGCTACCATTGTTTTCCCTGACCTTAACTTTACATGGGGGTATTCATATGCATTGTTGACACTCTCCCGCTGATCCCGTTTATAAAGCTGAATGAATGGGATTAGCAGCGGAGTTGGTAAAACAACAGATTGGCTGCTTTGAACCAGGAAACACCACGGCCGGAATGAGGAAGAGATTACACCGACGGTTGAGGAACGTTTGAGGAGAACATTGGCTGCCAGCATCTCAATGCACATGCCACTGTGAAGTCCTTGTGTGAACTGCATAGGGTTGTTTGTCAAGCTGTTGGGTTTTATAATGTTTACCCCAACAGGCCAACACTTGGGTGTTTCAGTCAAGTGAAAACATTCCACGCTTTCTTTGACCCTGCGTGAGTTACTCCAGCAGCATGGGGTCTAGCTGTCAGCACTCCATCCTCATGCTTCAGATGTGCTGAACAAAAGTCCATTGCTACCATCGGGGAAAAAACTGTTCCCTTAAGCATACAGCTACTATTACAGGCAGGAATAATGAGAAAGAGAAGGGGGGGGTTGAAAATAGAGCTGCATATGTTTTTATCTCATCTCACTGTTTTTCCTCTCACAAACTTATAATTTCTGGTGTCTGGGAGCAACGCTACACAGCTAGCATTAACACTTGGCACTCCGGACTTCACCACAGACCATGTTCAATGGCAACGTTTTCATACTCAGCATGCATGACCACTGTACAGTCTGTGGCAGGATATAAATGCACATCTTGGCAGTTCTCAGTTTCCTCTCATTGGCCCATGCGTCCATGTTTTCCTCGTTGTTGCCCTTCACCAAAATCTTATTGGATATTGTCTCTGCTTGTGCTTCCTACACAGTGGTTTGAAGTGATGTGATTGGATGGGGCCAGCGTAAAGAGACATTCCATTGGGTTCTTCCAGCATTAAGGTGGAAACTCAATCCACTGAGACGGAGGGAGAAAGGGCCAATGGCATCCCCCTGCTAAAAATACTGTCTGCCCAGCCTGACGTAATGTTGCAGCCAGACAAGCGAGGGGGGGGGGGGGGGGGGGGGGGTTGGCTTAAGTAATTGGTTGCATTAAATGTGGACCCACAGACCCTGAGTGGAGTGGTTCATGTGTGTACGTGGGTGTGTTCTGGATGAGGGCCTGGAAGACAAGGGGAGGGGGGAACGGAATGACAAAGACATGTTTTATGACCTCTGCAGGATGTGAAAGATGATACTGGGATTGTGCACGTTGTGCCAATGCGAGTACGTATGCATGTTAATTGCTTTGTCAGATGGAGAGTGATCTTATCCATCCATTACCGACATTAGTTGCGTATTTGTGCGTGTGCGAGCTTTAACAAGATAAATTAATCGATAAATTATGTCAAACCGTGTCATTCACCGCCATCTGCACTGCAGCTTTCAACCAAGGCCACTTCCTCTTTGCTTTGTGTACAACGTATTGAAAACATACACAAAAATGAATACTATTTAGGTCGCATTTGAACAATTACAGGCAAAAACTGTAATTTAAAAGTACTGTTCGGACAAGAATACCCAGTTTACGTGGGCGTTCATTTGAATATCACAGGAAACTCAACTCTCCCGCTCCTCCCCACCTCCTCACTCCCTCCCCCTTTCTACTCTGAGTATCAGCTATGTTTATAGACACTGGACTGCGAGGGGGAGGGGAGGGGACAAAATTGGAGAGGATGGGACAGAAGGAATGAGAGAAAGGGCACAGAGTAAAGAGAAGGGGAGGATGAGCAGAGGACAACGAGGAGAAAATGGATATGAAAGTCAGTGGAGAAATGTCTGCACACTGAGAGATGCACAATAAAAATGATTGCCTCTACAAAATGACATGAGAACAGATAAAGAAAGCAGGGACTTTACTATCAGAGTATACAACTACTTGCTTTACAACCACATAGTTGAAAAGGGAATCAAAAAAGAATCCATGATCTGCCCCTCCACTGAAATATGGAGTCAACACTGCGAGCGTTTTCCTTTTCTGATGACGTTTTTCATAAGCTGCCAGAGCCTCAACTGCTGTTGTCAGTGATAACCATGAAAGGCTTTGTCATTTTCCACCATCAGCTGATAAAAACATTACGAGCTGGCGAGGCAGGTCGGACCGTTTCCTTGGTGACTCCTGGCTGACGCCACAGGTGCAGCGGTGCACGGCAACGACGTGTTTTAATATATAACAAAGACACAGCGGCAGGTTTGTCTGATACACACAGACAGACAGAGTTCATTCTGTCTTCACAACATGAAAGCCCAGCTCTTTTCTAAATATACTCCACGCCTGATGCAGGGTGAAGGTCGGTATTGACAAGCAAAGATACAGGAAGCAAGTGTTCTGCGCCGTCCTTAAATTAGATCAGTAACTGTAAATGGCCTTTAGGCAGCCACTCACTCGGGCAGTCATGCTAGATACTATCAACATAGAATAGCCAACATGTATACAACAGGTTGTGGAGACGGGTGATGATGTTATCCGTCTGACACGAGATAGTATCACACATTAACCCTGGGAGATTGAGATGATAACCAGCATGCGTCTCCTCGGTGACAGTAAACAAACATGTTTCAGGACTTGTGACAAAAGATGGAAAGATAATAATCATCCTTTTGTGACAACTTTGGAAACACAGCTGACAAACACATCGTGACACTCACACCAGCAAAGGAGAAATCATTGACTAATGTGTTAATGTATTTAAGTCATGTCCCTTGTGTATTCACTAACCAGTACCACTTAAACTCAAGTGCTTTCCATTTACAGGGCCGAGTTGACCGAGGATAGTTGGGCTTATTTCAGTCAGTTATTATACAACGGCTCAGCTTCCTGCCAACAAGTCAATAAAATTCAAAACAGGCCATTTATCACTGGCATTAATCTGTAAGACACGAGGCCCAGAGTTTGCTGATGGGCAAATCTGGAATTTTTCAAGCAGCCAAACCCGTCCATGACAAAGCATTTTGGACGAACGGTCACGAGCAGCTATTAAAGCATGCCGGCGAGATCGTATCATCTTGAAGATTTTACAGCATGATTCAGCAACATTTATTGTTATTGTCGGTAGCACCGAATTCTGTTTAATATCGCAAGCTCCAGCCATTTTAATCAAGATATCAAAAACTGCCAGGAAAAAAACATCCCTTAGCAAGAGAGCTGGGTTGAAATACAGAGGCCTGTAGGTGGCAATGTGGATGATGACTTTCCTGTGTGATTACAGCTAAATAGAAATCTTAAAAGGAAATATGGGAGCATGATCCATGGAGCTCTGGCTCAGATGCATTAGCAAAGGCCTGGATGGCCATTAGAGTAAACCTCCTTAGGGACATATAGTTTGTATCCATTTGTGTCATAATCCAAACACATCCAAACACAGGGAGTAGTCCCCCTCCGCCCTCACTCAGCTTTACACAATTAAGCGTTCAGGGACCTGCTGGAATAATGACATTACAAACCCTGGGCCATGAGATCAATGGCGCAGTTACACAATATTCATCTCTCCTTGTACCCATGTCCGCATCCTGCCAGACGTCCCCTCAGGACAACGATAAGCCGGCCCACTGATGCATCTGCCAGGTCGACAGGAAGCTCAGTCGCTGGCCAGATTCAAGCTACATTTTTCAAGAAACTCTCTTCAGAGGTTGCACGTCAACATGACACTTATGAATTACCAGGGCAACTAAGGTCAATTAGCAATTGGATAATGTGACAAATGAAAACACTACACTGGTAATGAACCTCCAAATACAGTTCCCAGTATCCGATTTTAAATCATAAAAACTTTTTGGCCCAAAACATCAAAGTCAAGCTTTTGTTGGCATTGAGAACGGACAAATTCATCATCTTCTTCATGTTCAATAGAATAGACAGATTTTAAATTGGCAACACCTCCAATCAGCACCCAAGTGAGCAACCTTATGTCTTCACTATCATTTTTTAAAGAGCTATAAAACATGTTGTACTTTGACTGCTTTTTTTCATGTAGAATTTTCCAGACAAATGAATCTGAAATGGAGTAAATTAGAAGTTTAAATGCAGAGGAACCAGTCAAAGTAATTGGAATGCTTATTAAGTCCACCTTACAGAGTGATGGGGAGCACTTATTATCACAATTTATGCTCTGTCACAACCCCCATAAAAGAGCCCACGGATATGAAAACAAACCCCGCCTCCTGCTTTACTCAGTGGGAAAAGGGAGAGTACATGGAGGGGCTGCTGGGGCGGGAACAGGTTTAAATGAATGAAATGTGGCCTGAGAGCCTCAACAAAAACTCCAGCTCGGTTTACTCCGCCAACACGCAGGTGTGGTGTTACAACAACAATGTGGCCCTCTAACGTTTCCTTCCACTGCATCCACCGCGCTCGCTGCCGGCCACTACAGGAAGCCAGGGAGCAACAGACGTCAGATTCCCCAGAGGAGCCGTTCAACTACATGTTTGAGATGCCAAACAAAGATAATTAAATCGTCCCTAACAAGAGCAGTGCCCTTCCACTAAAACTGGACAAACCGTAAAACGCTGAGGAAATTTGATCACTCTGTGTTTTTCCATCTATTATTTTGTAAAGTGGCAAAAGTGAAGCCGAGAGCAGGAATTCATCATGTGATATTTGGAGCACAGAGCAGCTGATGCTGTTCCCACATGACTCTACATCAAGAGAGTGCACCACAAGCACCAGCTGTCAAAGTCTAGTTTGGTTCAGTTTTGACAGAAACGTGTTGGCGGCGTGTGAAAGCAGTACAGACTTACAAACCAAGTAAGTAGCACAGCAAAAATTCTCACTATCTCAACTGTACGCCCCATTAGAGTTTTGTGTTCAGAAAAAATAACAGAAGGGCAAACACATGAAGCTACTTTTCCACTGGTCAAAAACTCCACTAACAACTGGGTTTATTTGCTATGAAAATGGATACAGTGTGGAATACACTCCTGGGTCAAATGAATCAGTAGCAAACACAGGAATTTAATCAGCTACAGTTTAGATTAGAAATGATGGAAACTGTAGTTCTGATATCGTCTCCTTGACAGCACGTTTTTCAGCACAATATGATGATGTGAATTGAAACTTCGGAGCTATAGTGAATAAAAGTTTGTGCACTTGGGAACAATGTGCAAGAGTGATTTATTTCCATTTCAATTTGTAACTATGCATTTGTGCCATATGGCACAAAAAAGGGCAACACTTACAGGTTCAAAAACAATACACCTCTACATTTCTGAGGTGAAGATGGTATTTGTCAGCATGTGGCATCTAAGAATGTCATCTGTATAGTATGTGTGATTACAGAGCAGCACAATCGCTGCAGCATCTTGTAGTGAAACAGGAAAGCTCTGGGCTGGACCACTACTTAGGCTAACTACTTCCTGGTAGAAAGATTAGAGAGCAGGACCATCACACAGGCTGCCATCCCATTTCACACTTCAAAATGTCAAGCCTGAAGGATAGCTCCACAGTAATGATGATTGGGTCTATGCACATACAGTAAAATGGAAGGCGACCAGATGATGACCAAATATGCCCATTTCCTCTCATATGTTGTATAACTGGAGTACATCTGAGGGTTTTCAATGTATTCTCTGCAAAATCACATCCTTAGAACACATTTCATAAACAAAGAGAGGGCAGGAAGGCAGGAATGAAGGGAAGACAGAAGGGAGAAGGCACATAAAAAAAGCCAAGAGGAAGTATGGCATCCTGTGTTAAATGGCTGTTTCCTAATGAAATCCATGCACCATTGTGAAAAGCACAGTCATCTCCCTGTAGTCACAGCAACCTCAGCAGGCGGCATATTGGTATGACAAAAAGAACACAGGATTGAACTAGTTGGCAAAGGAAAGACATGAAAAACAAAGAGTGGTATTGTGTTTCCTGGTGTTTTGTTCAAGGCTCCTTCAGAATTCAATGTAACACATTTGAAGCAAATGTGAGATGATGAAATCCAATATGTGGGTCACTCCAAAAAAACACAACAACAAATCCACATTTTCGGGAAAGGTTCTGCGGCTTTACTGTGGTGCTACAGCCATATTACTCTGAGGCACCTCACTGGAAACAGGGACGTGGACTATCGGAGTCAGACCGGTCCAATTAGCTTGCTCACTTCCTATTTATGGAACAATGACCAGTCACTGTACATGAATCTGGCTCTGACATCATGACAGTACTCTTCTATTGATCGTGTGGTCCTGGTTCCATGGTTGGTGGCAAATTGCCACTGCCAAAAATAAAGTAAAAATAAATCATAAAAATAGTTTCCACTATGTATGTATAAATGTATATATATATTTAGAGGAAGCAGGAATAATAAAAGAAAGAAAGAAAGCAGGCAAGCAGTGGAAAAGATAGAGAGAGAGAGAGAGAGAGAGAGAGAGAGAGACAGAGACAGAGAGAGAGAGAGAGGAGATGTGTGTGCGGGAGTCAGCAGAAGAATCCAGCACTGACGGGCAGTGACCAGAGAACAACATGCCAAACCCTAGAAGTCATTTCCTGCTTCATCGAAGACTTTTATGGAATTCTAGCAGCGTGGCTCACGTCACAGCAGAGGAGAGGGACAGAGGAGAAGAGAGGAAAGCGTACTCGGGCCTCTCCCTTCGTCTCCCCCCCACCCCTCTCTCTCTCTCCCCGTTTCCCTCCCTTTTTTCCCTTCTCTTTTCCATCCACTCCCTCTCCCATCAGCTGTCTTCATGAGGCTAAGCAGAGCCATTATGACCAAGGTCGAACAGAATTGTAAGAGAAACATCGTTCACACACCATTTCCTAAAGCGTTATTCCAGGGATTGCTTATCTAGCAGTTTCGAATAATTACCCACAATTCATCATTCTCATCTAGACGCTTAACAGTAGCTACGTAGCCCATCATTCACTACTTGCTTCATGCTACTATTTACATTTTAATTTGTAAATGCATCGACTCTCCAATTGATGTACCACGTTCGAACACTAGTCCACATTTTTCCAGCTGCTGAAATGGAGAATTCCCAGAGTAGGCAAATGGTCATGTGATAATAATTTACAGGTGTGTGGATATGACCAATGATTTGCTGCCTTGAGATTTGAAACAACATTTTAGTATATTGGATGTAGACATAAAGACATACATGCTTACATATAAAGGCTAAGGAATAACCTTAATGCATGATTTAGAGACATCTAAAAAAATCAAAATTGCATGCACTAGCTCAATGCATCTCATCTAACCCTTCCCTTTCAGGCAGGCAGAAGCCGTCAGTTATCATTAAAACTCAAAATAGGCTCTTAGCGACTGTAAAAACATGATAATGCAACATGGCCGCCTTTGAGCATTTGCAGAGTGGTGATGCATTTCTGTGAAACAGATACTCCAAACATTTACTGCAAGCTGCCCAAAAGGCTATGTAACTTGGGATCAACCCATTTAAATCCGATAAAACGTCCACAAGCTAATGTCGTTTGTGAAATATTTGTTTTCCGGACCATAATGGAGCAATATTTTCTGCTCGGAGATGGGAGAGAAACGTTTTCAGAAAACATCAACAAGCAGCGATGATGGAAACCAGCGGAGGGATGACATGATTACAGGAGCTGGGGATCCGAGGGCGGTCAATCAGTTTGCTTTAAATACCCCCCCCCCCCCCGCCCACCTTCGAAGGTTTGCAGGGGGGGAAATGGAGGCATCATTCTCTGTGGTGATCAATAGCTAAGTGCCTTCCTGGCATTTGTCTATTTAATCCATTATCGAAGGCCATGCGAGCACGCGATGTGAACTGGAGACCTGCGGCTCACAGGAAGAGCCGAGCGATGGAAGCAGGATACAGTGGAGGAAGACACACCCACCGAGCGGCACGGCCACATTCACATGTGGAAACACGTGCACAAACACTAATAATGAGAACACGGGTTGCGGAATATAGCTGACGTCGACGTATTTCCACAAACCTGACAGCTACTGCACGCAGTCTTCAGATTTCACAGGACAAGGAAAAGTATCCGGCAACAAAAAAAGCAGCGTCAGCCAATTTCTGGAACACAAGAGGTCCTTCATTTTCAAGTGTGAGAGACTGAGAGGTGACGGGGAAGGACAGAGAGAGAGAGTGGTCATTGCACAAGGATGTCCTTTTGATGCGAGAGTGAGGCTGCGCCTGCCAAACCTCAGCGGTATCTGCTGTACGTGACCCTTCTCACAGCACCGTGTAGATAATGTGGCCATTTGCTCAAATACAGCAACAATGTATAAGTACCTCAATTAGAGAGGTCGCAACACTGGAGCGATGCTCAGTGACTCGGCAGTCATTTTAACATAAGAAACCATTTGGATTTTCTGTTAAAAAGATCACGTCAAAGTTGACTGTGCGGTTACTTTAAAGGTGGGAGTTGTGTTTGGGCGGGTTGATGATGACAAACAACCTGTTGACCCAGGGTGGCAGGGACACAGCAGCCATATTAGATGTCACTATGATATTAACAGTTTATTGTCACTGCAGGAGTTCTGTTTCCAAGTAGGAGAATGGGTTATATCGAATTATAACCGCAGGTATTAGTATTAGTATTGTTTAATAAGACAGCAGTCAAAACATTGCGGTCACACCCAAGTCTTGTTACTTCACTGTGGCACATACAAGTCAACAACAAACCATGGGCAACAAATCAAATGTCATTTGATTGCCATTGTGGTTTTGAAGAAATCACACCTCAGATATGACACAAAGTATTTATACTTCACCATAGCTGAAGATAAGGAGAAGTAGCCTCAGGGAGAATAACCTTCAAACACCATGTTATCTCACCAACTGCAGGCAGACCAGCCCAGGAGGTTTCCATACTCTTTCCGACAGCCAAGCCAAGTGTACTGAGATTGGTTATCGGTTCCATGTCTTTGTAGTTTTACAACTCCAAGTAAAAGGTGTAGTATGTATTGACTCATGCAAAGGTAACCACTCTTTATCATCTTTAATGACCCACTCGGTGGTGTGTTTATCTGCTGACACTCTAGACCCTCGTTAGCTTGATGAAGTATTGACAGACGTAACATTCCTACGATATCGGGCAGGTTGCTGTGTATGCTGCACATGTATACATACACCAAATCCTAGAATGAGAAATAACACATCTTGAACCTTTAATATCTGCGTCATAGAGGAATGACATGCATGCGGCCCAAATAGCCATGTTAGAAATTAGGACCAAAAGCATGACAAAGGTAGAGTTTGAACAAGACAGACCGTAATATGTTTAAAGGTACAGTCTGTAGGATTCCAGCATGTAGGAGAACATGTGCTGGCCTTTTATCAATTAAAGTCCAAATGTGATACTATTTTGTCAATTTTGGATGGAACACTGTTAATACTCCATTCATTCAATTTCTGCCAAGAGAAATGATTTGACCTATATCTGGCACACTGGACCTTTAAGGACTTGTATGTCATTGGTCTATTTAAACCAGCAGAGACCTTGTTATGGACCTACTGCACCGTCCCCCCTTACAAATGTTTTGACAGTCCAACAAAGACCTTCCCCTCACCACACCACAGCGAAGGTGTCACGTTCAGGAAAGTCATACCCTTCAACCAGAGCGGGAACACAACTCAAAGAGCGGACAGGGCCGGGCCTCGAGTGCAGTCAGGGCGAGGTGGAGGGCCGATGAATTCATGACGTCCGACTGGCAGCAGTTGACGCTGCAGCCCGCCTCGCGTAGATGCTGCTCGGCGCAGACGACCGCAGAGAACAAAGACCTCAATTATGTGGCGGCTCAAACAGGGGAGCTAAAAACGGGACCATGGGCAGGGAATAAAACCTTGGGAGCTCTGCAGGAATGCTGAGCATTTGAGCGCCAACGAGACACACGCACACACACAACACGCTGTCACTCCCAACTCGCACTACTGCCGCCACCACCAAGCACCAGCACCAGCAGCAACACCAGCGCTGACCTTTCTCCAGCCGACATGAAACAGGACAGTGTTCAAGTGACTGGAACAGAGAACTCTTATTCTTACTTGTGCCCAAAGTTGTCAAGTGCATGGCTGCACCGACCGAACAGTGCACGATGTGGTGTGTGTGTGCGTGTGGGGGGTGGGGGGTGTCTATGGCCTCTTTATACCTTGGGTGAGTGACCCATATTCACCGCAGGGTAACAAAGGGGAACATTTACCTCTGTCGGAGCTGCTTCCAAACACATATCAAGGAAACTCAAAGGCGCATATTATGTTCGACGGTAAATATCACGCAGGTTTAAAAGTAGCAAACAAACAGGTCCCGTCTCTTCTACGGAGACAAGAACATGTCTCGTCCATGAACAGATCCACAGCCTGTGATTTCGTGCTTTTTCTCCCCCGAGTCTCAAGCATTATTGCTACTTTTGGTTTCTCATGCAACAAAAAACAGGTCTTTCTTTTAAAGTTCAGCGTTCAGAAAGAGTTTGATCCTTTTTGAAATGAAGGGAGATTGCACAGTGGAATTTCACCTCTCAGAAAGAAAACTATTTGAAAAGGAGAGTTGTTGCCCAAGAAATATGAACAAATAACACAGGTCAGCTGCTGGGAGCTGGGAAAGAGGTGAAAAGCAAGAGCTTCCATCACCAACAACCTGAACCCCTTTTGTTTCACACATTCAAAGATGTTAAACCTGCTGGTTTCCAGACTTAATATAAGCAGCTTTACCGAGTTTCTCCACCAGTTTGAGCATGACTCCGCCGATGTGGATTTCACCGGTGACCCTCAGCGACACGTCCCTGTGGAGGTCGGTGACATGCATCTTCAGTTCCCACGTCCCGTCGGCGTAGCAGCCATCGGGCATCCGGATCCCGTCCAGAGCCATCCTGCAGAACAAGACAAAATAAAGAGAAAAGAATCAGAACTTGTCTCCCACTAAGGCGAAGAGAAACATAGAGCCTCTGGAGAGGAATAAGTGTGGCGCAAAGGGCTGGGATGCCAGAACTTCTTGGAAAGGAATCGCACTAGAGATATTTCGACAGACTCATATCTTGGGAAATGTGTTTTTTGGAGGGGTGGATCTCGGTATATTTTTGCTTGGGAACTGCAATTGACTTTCTAAATATCACTCCGGTACATTTGTGGAAAAGTATACATTTAGTCTACAACGTCTGCATAGAATCTGGCAGCTGTTACTTTGCAGATTGATTTACCTTACAAAATGAGGGAATGGGACTGGGGCCCAAATTAATGGACTAAACCATCACAGGAATTATTATCCATAAAAACAATACTTCTGTTTTCACTCTTTTCTGCAGTTATGCTGTTGGACATTATACAGCAGGTTATCTTGGCTTGGACTACAGATGTGGGAAAATTGCCGGAGCTACACACAGAGGGTGTTGGAACAACAACATGTGCATGTACTAGGACAAAATGTATGGAAAGATATTGTTGCAGGATTTGTTTTTAAAACCGTCTCTTATAAATCCTACAACGGACTTCAGTAAAGCACGGAAACTGTCAACTGGGAAGGTTGTAAATCAACTTGACTGTATATTATTAGAAGCCTATTGTGACTTCTGGATCTGTGTTGACATTTCTTTTCCATTATGATTCTGACATCGCACTTTTGACCATTTCTTGATTCAACTACACAAAAGGAGCATTGTTTTCATTTGGTGATCAAAAACGTTGACGTCAGTCCAATTCTTTTTCAATTCATTGAAATGAAAATCTTCATTGATCAACTTTGCTCCAGACTTTGATCACTCATTAGAAATCACATTGTCCAATTAAGCTGGGGTACACTTTTAGCGCTTAAAAATATATTTTCATGTATAATTTCATGTCTGTCTCTTGATTGTGATCTCTTCCTCTTGATTAAGTCCATTTTCTGACGTTTCTTACTTCAAAATCTCATAGTTCATAATAGTGTCTCTTAATTTTGAACTTTCTTGACTTGTCATTCAACACACAAAGTTAATTCCAACATACAATTCTGCCATGCCTGTGTCTAACATCCCACCAGTTTGTCCCAGTTCCTCCATTGTGACTTTGACATCAACACGTCCCCCAGTGACACCGTCACACTGGGACACTGGTGTCAACAGGCTGCAGGAGGGAACTCCCCCCATACATTCATATTTTAAACCCTCAGATATGACTTTTAAAAGATGAAAACATAAAGAAAACTATTTACGCCTCCTTTTTGCGTATCATGTTTGTGAATAGGACGTAACGTATGTCTAGTCAGTAGTTGAGTTAAGGTGATAGCCTTAGCTGTCATTCGTAAACATGACTAATTGAGACCATAAAACAGCTAATAATAAAGAAACAGCACCGGAGAGGGGTCAACGCGGGTGTTTGTCGGCGTTAAGTCCCGTTAAAGTGGCGCTTCACCTGTTAAAAGTAACGGTAAAGGCCTCTGTTAGGAAAAAGAGCGAGGGGGCTCATTACGTAAGCTCAGCCCGGGCAACCAGCCTCACTCCCCCGGCTACAGGAGCCACACTCGGCTCGGTCACTCAAACAAAGGTGGGGAAAAGTGCGTGGAAAAGGCTAAAAAGCAACATAAATGTGAGTAAAGTTCAACGTAGAAGCGACGTTTACGTTGTTGTTGGAGCCGTAAAGCTGCGAAAAAAGAGGGAAAGTGTTTTTTCCCCCAATATTTCTTAGCGGTGGCGTCAGCGGCGAGAGAGCGAGCGAGTGTTTGTACTCACCTTCACAAAGACGAAGAAAAACAGAGTAAACCAGTCGAATAAACGGAGAACTGCAACTTCCCCCGGTTCAAATCATGTAGGAGGCTTTCCCCCGACGGTTAAACGCAGAGAAATCCACGAAGAAGAGCCGGAAAGAGGGAGAAGAAGAAGTATCCCAAACAGTTTTCCTGCCGCTTCAAGCCTAATGGAGTCCAGCCCCTCTCTCTCTCTCTCTCTCTCTCTCTCTCTCTCTCTCTCTCCTCCCACCACC
>JAFBJT010091499.1:1618-26065 GCA_016785325.1 Chascanopsetta lugubris | reverse complement strand
CCGCCCACTCCCTCTCTCTCTCTCTCTCTCTCTCTCTCTCTCTCTCTCTCTCTCTCTCTCTCTCTCTCTCTCTCTCTCAGATAACGTCACTCCTCCAATCCTACTTTTCCTTTCGGACGTGTGGGGGGGCACACACACGCACACACACACACAATCATCTATACTAGTGAGGACCATGCACTCTCTATCACATAGTTAATGTAGAGAGTGAAAAAGGCACATATACAAGTATATAAAAATGAATAAATACTAATCAATGAAATATAATCAAAATAATTCGAATATCATCTTATTTTAATGAAAGGTATAGTGGTAAAAAAATTCAAAAAACTCCAAATTTCACAACTTTCAGTTATAACCTTAAAGGTCCACTGCGTAGAGTTGAGTGACATCTAGTGGAGAAGGTTGCATGCTGCAGTTCAGCTGTAAATTGCGTGTTTACATGCACATGTATGTCATTTGTTTACATGTTTGGTTGTTGACAGTAGTAAGTGCACACACACACACACAGGGAGAAAGGAGCCGCAGCTCAAATCTGCAGCTGCCTTTTATGGCAGTAACAGTGCGGAGGCTCATCAGGGGACCTCTGGCTCTCTGGTCCCCAGGGACACAACAGAAATTAAGGAGGACAACATTTACTGTGGCAGAACTTTTTAAAGCCTCATTGTGCAGAATGTTGCCCCATCTAGTGGTCAAGTTATACACGACAGCCTCCACAGAATACATGTAAACGAATGAAATTATATGTGCCTTCTTCTCTTCAACTGACCAAATCCGAGCAGCACAGGCTCCCCCTGGTGTCCCGGCATAGTAACCGCAGGTCAATTAACCAACATCTTCCCGTGGGCCGGATGGGACCCTCTGGTGGACCGGTTCTGGTCCGCAGGCCCTATGTCAGACACCCCTATTTAAAAAAATAAAAAATAAAACCCAAAAAAACAAAACAAGTATTTTAATTTCATCCATCCTGTGGCCTCTATATTTGACACAAACACAAGGTCAGTCATTACACATCATCAAAGGAGTCATTCAATTATAGCGACTCAGCGACAGTTTACTTTGATTCGACTAATGACATTTAAAACATCAGAGACAAAGCGCAGGATTGTGCTGTGCTGAGAAAGTTGTGTGCCTGATGCGGAGCGCTCAATCAAAGGATCACGCAAATGACAAGTTGGAAGTGGAAAGAAAGTGCTGTTTCCATTCTCTCTCTCCAGCAGCAGCAGCAGCAGCAGCAGCAGCAGCAGCAGCAGCACAATGACGACTCCAACAAACACTCTGCAAGAGGTCTGCAGTGAGAGAGCCATGAATCATCAGTGTTTCTGGCTCACTCCCGCCATGAACTCACTCCAAGCTCCGATCCTCAGGCTCAGGAATCTGGGCCTTCAGACGACGCTCTGCATCAAAGCGATTTATAACCTCCCTCTCTCTCTGTCTCTGTCTCTCTCTCTGTGTCTCTCCTGCAGCTCTCCTGACCTCCTCGTCAGTGTCTGGCAGTCGACCCATTGCCTTTTATAGGCTGTGTTTTAATTGCAGAGTAAACATTGGGAGTCGGTCAAATGCAGAGATTTCTGGTTGATGATGTGGATGAGGAGGAGGAGGAGGAGGAGGTGATGGAGAAGGAGAGGAGGCGAGAGGTGGAGGGTGTGAGGCGAGAGACACCAAGAGGTTCCTGTTACTTTCCAGTTTGTGTTCAAGTGTTGCAGCTGCATATCCACCACCCCTTCAAAACACACGGAAGAACCGATGGTGTATATGCTGTTCCTGATGATGTGGTCATAGGTTCGAGACCCAGCCTCTCCACCCACCTCTAAATGTACGTTGCTTCGGATAAACGCATCTGCTACATGTTAATTGTAATGATTCCATAAATAGAATGGAGTTGTTTCATATTATTTAACGCTAATAAATGGAGAGTGGTTAAACAGAGAGAGAGAGAGAGAGAGAGAGAGAGAGCCAGCACTGCTGGACAAATGGTCCAAATGGACACCTTTGACCGCCCCCTGCTGGCTGAGAGCGGAACAACAGGGCCCTAATCCATTATTTATGAAGGCTAACCGGTCCCATCTGTGAGCCGTGCTCTGCAGATGTTGCTAAACTGCATTAAGCAACTCATGTGGAAGCCATGAGGATCACAATGAAGCTCATTTATGATCCATAAGTCATGGGGGGGGGGGGGGGGGGGGGGGGGGCGTCCTTCGGAAAGAATCTGACCTGAGTTAAGAATTGAACAAATGGTTCTTTTGTTCTCTGGACCATCCCTCCCTCTCCCTCTCCCCCTCTCTCTCTCCCTCCCTCTCTCCGATGATTCCAGCTTGCTCCTACGCAACATCTCCCTGAATATTATCCCTGACATGTGGCAGGAGAAAAAAAAAAGAAGTATCTGCTGTGTCCCAAAAAAAAAAAAAGAGAAAAAAGAAACTTTAATAAAAGGAAATAAATACAATGCTTTGGATGGCAGTTACAGGCATGTGTTATTGCACAGCTCCAGGGACAGACACAAAATAATAAGAATTCCAGACATCCGCTCAGAGTTAACAGTGGTGACTGACGCATACTGACACACTTCTCATTCACCAAGTTCTTAATGTGCATTTCTCTTTCAGTGTGAATACATAGGTATATGGCTGCAGAACCTTTTCTTTAATTATTATTAGCATCAGAATATGTATAACAATAATATAACAACACTCGGGACAGTCGTCCGAATGATGGCTTTTCAGTGGATCGCGAAATCTACAAAACTCTACCGTTGACGTTTCCCTGATCTTTGTGTCTTTAAAGGTGGAGTGTGTACAATTTAGTGTCACCTAGAGGTGAAGTTACAGATTGTAGAGGCCAATGTTTGGGTTTGTCCATTCCAATGTGTTATTTATGTTACACTGCTGGTGCTGTATTTGAGAGCTATGATCCTACACACTGCACCTTTAAAAGAAAAACAAAATGCTTGGTTACATTTCCATTCTCTCCAGTGAAATTTTTTTAAGCATGCAATTAAAAAGTCTGTGCATGAATTCAACTTCACCATCGGGGAAATATGCAAATAAGGGATGGCGACTCATTTGGTCATCGATTAATCGTGTCTGTTTAAAAGCATGGCACACATCTCCTAATGTATCACAGCGCACTATACACTACGATACAACATCTCTCGTTTGTGGCATCACTTTTAGTTTGCAAGCTCCATGAGTGGATCCACCGATTAATCAATTAGCAAATTAGCCATTAGCCGCAGCCCTGGTGCAAATTCATTGTGGAAACCCGGCGCCAGATCACAGACAGAGGCAGGAACCTCTCCACTCTCCTACGATCTGTATGTGCGATTCCGATACTCAGAGGCAACAATGGAGGGTGTTTTGAGGGTTTCCAAAGTAAATGGAACTCCTGCCATCCAAGAAACATGTGAACAGTTCTATTGCTGCAGTGCGACACATGCAAACACGAATACATAAATTTGTAAATGGCCTGTTTCATATATACGTCTGTGCAATTCGTAGCTGATCGATGTGCAGGATCCACCCGATGTAGCGATTCCACACTCCCTTGTTTTGTTTTGTTTCCCCGTCCATGCGTCCGTATTATGATCCGATCATGTGAAAGGCAGCCTGGTTTCAGTCAGTAGACCTTTTTGTGCACACAACAGACATGTAACATGAATGATTTGATCTGAAACAGCCCTTGATTGTGTTGACATAGAGGCGGCAGCAGCGGCAGCAGCAGCAGTGTCATTGCACCGTAGCAAATGAGAGACTCTAGGATGTAAAAGCAAAGAAACCGAGGTTGTGTTACAAACTCATGAATTACTTAAGTCATCCACAAACAGTTATTTTCTACTCAGTAGAGAAAAGAACATTTTCATTAGAAGTGTGATTGATGACGCTCTCTGCATTGTCTCATTAGTACCAGCATCCATGTACTATCAATACGACACCATGCAAAGTGAACGAGCTTCCTCATTTCTGCATATTTGTGAATGGCTGCCTTTTTTGATGGACAATAGTAAATGAGGAAAAAAAAAATAATAATAAAATGATTATGCTGCTAATCATTTTTCTCTTTTTTTGGAAATCACAGATTCCTCAGAACAAAGTAGCTCATCTTTGAGATGGACAAAAAGACAAGCAGAAATTTCTTTTTAAAAAGAGTGTGAATTAATCACCAATCCACATAAAAAGGCGATATAATCTGTGGGCGCTGGCCACAAAATAAAAATAAAAACAATGTTTACCACAAGTTAGTGGTTGTTTTCATGGAGTATAAATTAGCCTGAGTGCTGCTAAAGCCGAGCTAATCACATTTATTTGGCCACGAGTACGAGTCCCATTTTTATGCCCACATGAGCCTGAAAATTGCTAGGAAAAATATATGTATATATTTATTTTGTTTGTTTGTTTTTTTTAAGAAAAATACATCTAGTACCATGGATTTCATCTGTATAAAGACATGGAAAGTTGTCTCCATATCATAGAAGCATGGAAGTCTGAATGAATGAGCATTTCTTTTGACATCAAGAAATATTTCGATTTCAATGTAAAAACTGTGTAAGAAAATAAATACACATGCCCATTGGTTATTATTTAAGAATGTCGATCAACTATAGGTTTGATGTGCCTGTAAACATGAATGAACAATAACATAACTCAGTTCATCTGCCATGAGACATTTTAACCCCGTTATTGCAAACTTTAACATGAAATCATTAAAGGTACAGTGTGTGGAATTTGAGACACCTAGTGGTGAGGTTGCGTGTTGCTTCCTTCTCCTCAGTCTTTCCTTCCAAGCAAGTAGGAAAACCTTCATTTACGATTTAAAGCTCCAAACGTTTGTACATTCTGGGTTTCTGTACTATACCGACGTAGTAAAGTTAGCTAGCTCATTAAAGGTTCAACACAAAAGATAAATATTGACATTCAGCTGAATATACACACTTGAAATTTCGACCACCAGTCGATCACCAGTCGAAATGGAAAACTTCACCCAAATCTTACACACTGCACCTTTAACTGTGTGTGTGTGGTGTTCTTAAAACGTATGGATTGTTCAAGTGTTCTTCAGTGTGTCTGATTTTCTAAAATGTCACAGAGAGGCTCTCCTCATGCGTCCCAAACATTTTTAAAGGGATAATGCCCTCAGTTTTTGCAAACAAAAAAGTACATACGTGACATAACAGACAACATATATTGTTTGGTTGATGTCAAAAAGGCATAGAATTTGCTTGTGAGCATAATATTTCCGGGTCGGTGTTGTTGTAGAGGAAAAGTTCAGTCTTACAGCCAGAGTGACTGAGGGTGAGGCAAGAGGGTCACAAGGCCCCAGACGGAGAACGGAGGCTGGGTAGAAGAGACGATCCACAGTAAACTCGCGGACGCTCCGCCGACAGGCTGCTGCCGTCGGTGAGGATGAAGGGAAGCCTCTTCCACTTGGTGCGACGAAGTCGTTCGATTCTTCTCCTCCTCATGATTATATGTCATTTCTCTTCACGCTGGAAAAAAAGGTGTACCTCCTTAGGGGTTCCTGGTCCGACATTGTCACCCTTAGGGTGCACAATTATGTAAAAACAAAAGAAAAATTGGAGACAAAATGTTTCTTGGAATGGCGTCAGTCCGATGATTTCCAAGTGTTTAAAAAAAGAGAAAAGGAAAAAGCTGGATCACAGGGGGGGAAGGGGAGAGGGGGGGGGGGGGGGGGGGGGGGGGGGGGGACACGTGTGTTTAATCAGTCGGTGTGCACGAAGTCAAAATGTTGTGTCTCGTCGACGAGACACCGTTCAAGTGTGCGAGTCGTGAAACGCGTGGACTCAGTCTGGCTCCGGAGCGTCTTTCGCGGGGTCGGAGGTCGTCTTCTGCTTGTATATGAAAGTCAACAGGAAGACGGCGATGTCATGCGAGCACCAGTAGCCCGTGTGTGAGGTAACTGCTGACCAGTAGCGACTCTCCACCAGACCCTCTCTCAGCTCGAAGTCGATGCGCTGCTCCAGCTCCACTGTGAGACACACACACACACACACACACACACACACACAAACATACACAGAGGAGATGAATACGTGCGCCTCCAGTTGCACTTTTTTAAATGTTTACACCGATGTCTGTACACGTTCAACTTACGCGATGTGTCAGCAGTGGGCGAGGTGGGCCGAGCCATGCTGGAGAGGCCGTACGCCGACTGACTCTCGGCCCGTTTCTGCTCCTCCTCCTCGGCGCTCGAGCCTCCGTCGAGTCCCAGAGACACAGTAGGTTGGCTGTTGGAGCGGGAGAACCGCGAGAAGAGGATGCCGCCGATTCCTTTACCTATGCTTGCCGCTCCTGCGTGGAGGCAGGATGGAAGAGAGGGAGGGGATTGATGAAATTGATTAATAAAAAAACATTCTCAAATGCAAAGAACCTAATCTATGATAACATGGTGACACAACATGGCCGCCTTTATAGACAGGATTAGCCCCAGAAGTAAAAAAAATAAACTAAAGGGGTCATTGGAGGGCAATAAAAACTGTTTTGATAAATCGCCAACAAAAGCATCAACATGATTATTTCATATACTCTTTCTTATCAATGAAAATGGAACATTTAATCCTATTCTTACACATTGGGTTCATAAGCATGCAGGGTGCAACATGAATGAGGCAAGTTCTCCATCTCTCCACATGATGGCACTGTTGGTGTTGGAGTTAAACTGTGTGTCATGCAGAACCTCAGACACTGAACCTCGGCATGGAAAATAATACACAGCAGATCAGCTGAAATCCCTATACATTGCTCGTAGCGACAACGAACGGGGGTCAACACAATCGCACAGTCCAAAAGACGAGTGAAAGGTCGTACCCAGTATACTGGCCTTGCCCAGGTTGGTGATGGACTCCCCATAGTGCCTGCGGGGGAGGACGGGGGAGGTGCTGGGGCTGGGGATGCTCTCGGTATCGGACGCTGTGTCTTTGACCGGGTTGATGAAGGTCGGTCGGATCTCGTCGTAGGTTATGGGGTTTATGGCGCTGCACCTGATCCAAAACACGCGTACAACCAACCATTCAGAACACCCGGACTGAAGAACCATTCCGTGTGCGAGTCAGAGTGGCTCTAGCTCTTACCAGTGAATCTGCACGGGTGCAACGTTGCTGTAATGTTTGAGGATGAGGGGCTCCAGTCTGTAGGCCTGCACAGAGCAACACCGCATCAGTAACTGCGCATCAGTGCACATCACTTGCACGCGCCGTCTTAAGACTCAAATCTATACAAAACTGACCACTGGGTCTGTTGGATGGAAGACGTTGAAGAGCCGGCTGCAGATGGAGGTGGGCAGGATGTGGTCCTGGTGGCAGCTGGTGCCAGGTCTGATGCCCCTCAGAGCCAAGAACACCGCCAGAGGTGAACCCATGCAAAAGAAGTTCTCCACCTGGAGGAGAAACGGTGCATTGAAATCGAACACATCCTCACACCAAAATCAACATTCAAAAGGTGCAGTGTGAAATAATTTGGGACATTTTTTCACCTCTGAAACTATCACAACTTTTTTTCAATTCATGAATGTACAATCCATGCAGATTTAATAAGCATTTTTTGAGTTTTCACAAGTGAAGTCTTCCACAGGAACTCCTGCATGCTAAGAAGGGTGAGGTGATACAATACGCAACTTCACCTCTGGATGTCACCAAATATTGAAAAATGTAATATTGTGAATAATGCTACTTAACCAAGCAACTTACCTTAAATTTAAGGGCTGGAGGTGCAGAGGGTTTAGAGGTCTCTAGTGTGAGCAGCTGGTTTTCCAACTCCCGTAACCTGTTGAAAACAAAAAGCACACAGACCAAAATAGATATAACTATACATATAGAAAACACACACACACACACACATCTTTTTTACCATTAGCTGGTTGGTCTAACAGAGTGATGTACAACTCCCTACCTGTTCCTGGTGAGCCTCAGCTGGTCCAACAGGTGCCTCTCTTGGTAGGAGATCCAGCGCAGGTCCAGCTCCTCCTCCACGGCGCGATGCTCCTGCAGGCAGAAGCGCACGGGATCCCACCCCGTCATGATGTCGTAGGTGATGACGCAGCCGAGGGAGTGAGACACGATGGACACCTTCCCTCCCCTCTCCTCGAACTCGGGATTGCGGGAGCAGAAGAGCGTGTAGAGCCGGTTCAGCTCCAGTGTTAGACCCTTGGTGATCTGCACAGACGGGAAGTACAGGGGTTTGATGGACCGGCAGCATGGGGGGCGGGGGGGCGATGTGTTGCTTCAAGGTGTGGGGACTCTTACCTCGTCCCTGTAAAGGGGGCTGTTGTAGTACATGATGTCCATGGCGCTGCTGTTGAGAAGGTCTCTCAGTCCTCTCACTTTGTCCGGCGTGATGGAGTCGACCGTGTCTACGAAACGGATGGACGAAATCAGACTTGTTTTTTAAAAGTGAGGCCACATGTAATCGTATTTTGAAGGAGAGGGGGAGGAGTCTAACACCTGCAACCTGCAACAAATTTCATCGCAATTCACTAAATGAACACCATGCTGATGTGAGAGCCTCGAGACTAGCGACTACAAACACATTGGTAAAATGTTAAATGATGCTGTTAACAAAGTGCTGAGTCGGGATATCTTCTCATTGATCTTTACGATAAGTGACTTTTTTTTCCCATAACCGGTGTAAATGACCCCTGCTGGTCATTTGAGAGAAGACACTTAAATCCCTTTTTCAACCACTTTGTTACTAACACTGCATTCGTTTTTTTCACAATATAATGACAATTGATTTTCATCGATTCAATAAAAAGCACGAGATGCTTTCTGTTCTACGGAATCGATGCACTCGCTTATGTGTCCGCCACTCGGCACGGTTAGTGCTCAACATGTTAGCCGTAGATGAATGGGTGATGAGAGCACGAGCTGGAAGCGGCGACGCGTGGGAATAACACAAATTCACTTTGACTCCTCACACAACGACAAACAATGAGGAACAAACATGCGGCGGGTCACATGTGCGGTCACACTCGAGGGAGATCACATGCTAACCTCCATCCAGTGCCAGCTTGGAGCGCCACTCCACCGGCAGGAACTCCACGTGCTCGTCGTTTTCTGAAAAGTGCTTCTCCTCCATCTTCCTCACGCCCTCCCTCAGCCTGGACGTCACACGACAACGATAACACACACACTGGGTTAGGACAACGCCGAACATATTATTGTTGTAATAAGAGTGAATTTGGGATTTAAATTGTTTAGGCGGCCGTGTATTATAGCCGTGACGGGGTGCGAGGGAATGCGCAGCAGTGATCGAAACGGCTGCGGAGTCCACCTCATCTCGCAGACAGATGGTCGGGATGAGAGTGATGGGGTTTATTTTGTTGCTCACTGATGCAGCACCTTCCCTCGCACGCACGCGCACACACACACAGAACAGCTGCACTGCTGCTTGAAGGAGAGCAGGGGTGGGTGTGTAAATGGAGTCTGAGAGCAGTGACTGGTCAATAATGGAATATCTAATGATCCAGGGTTTTACAGAAGTCGGGAATGTCAACCATTTCTGCTGAGGAACTCAAATGAATGCGAATGCTGCAAACCTCCACTATAAAAGGTCATTTTTGTTACTTCTAGAACTATTACAAAAACAATTACCTCCTGACATATTCATGAATCTGCTATCACCTAAATGTGTTATTTTCCCCCATGACCCTTAAATGAGCTCATGAATATCTATTTACACGAACATCTTACACACTGCACCTTTACGAGGTGGGGACGCTGAAAGTAATTCAGGTTCAACATGGCTGATTTTTCCTCTCACCTGAGGAAAGTGTGTACGCTCTAATCCACAAGGGGCAGCGAGCGAGGCTTTAAAGAGCTCTGCGGCTTGACTTGGTCTACTTTACCCGCTTAGCTGACCTAAGCCACAAGCCGTAGCCCGACACCGATTCTCTCACCGACACACAGACACACATGGCACCGCTCCGGACATTCTGTTCTACCGCCTTCGCGGTGGCACTGTGGGGGAACCGAGGTGATGCTGTAACCGTAACTTCCTGGTACAAGTATCTGCTCTTGAGTTGCGCGGAAAAAAAACAACATATGGCCCTTTGAAAACAAAAATAAATCAGCGCATTTAAATGGCTGGCAGAGAGAATCAACACACAAGGGAGTGTCGGTTTCATGTGCCAGAGTTGAGCTCTGTCCGTATCCATCTATACATGAAAGATGAGACGCCACAGGCTCGTACGGATTTAGTTTGACCTGCTGCTCAAAGCTGCATTTGGGATGTCGGAAATTCTTATACATCACTCGTTTTTTAGACTCACGTTCCCATTCTGATGTGCTTTCGAGGGTGTTGCCCTTTATTGACCTCCGGACTCGGCGCATTAACTCGACACGGGGACCAAATTTAGAGAAGGAGACGAAAGAGTGTGGAAGACGGAGGAAGGGGAAGGCGGAGGAGGACAGAGAACAAAGGCTGCAGGTGCAGCGGTATCGGGAGGAAAGCCGGAAATAACTTCTACAGCCTGAGAGGCTTCTGATGAATGAACAGAGGGAGGAACAGAGCCGGCGAGTGCTGTAGTATATCACTGATGTCTGCATTCTCCGCAAGCACTTCAGCCGTGGGTCCTGTGAATGCGCTGGTTACGTCATTTGACGCGAGAACTTTATCGGAAATCACGAGAACCTGCCAGACAGGTTAAATATCTGCACATTCTCATCAGTGACACCGTCGCAGCTCTGTCAGGAGGCCAGGTCCACTGTACACATACGTTTTTTTTTTCCCCCTCTGAAGCAATTCATATTCATTTAAAGGAACAGGACCTTAACGCAGCTTTTGTGCTCGTGTCGTGACAGAGGAAGAGAAGTGTTGTTTTAAAAAAACGCAGAACGAGAAGTGTCAGAGACAGATTGTGTCGGAAAGAAGAGGAGAAGAGGAAGAGAGAGTAAACAAAAACTTCCCAGAGAGATACCGCATCTGTTCTCTCAGCATCTACTTCGAATAACAGACTCTCTGGTTCAAATGTCCTTTGGGATAAAAAAAACAAAAAAAAACAAACATCGTGGACTCACCGACGAATAACAATCTTCATCATTGCATCATGATACTCACATTCCTGTGTTTTTGATGATGCGTCCCTGGTCCATCTTCTGACCGATGCCGTGGACCACAAAGACGATGTGGGTGGTCTGTGGGGGTCTGTCCTCGGGCGACGCCTCCTCAACGTAGCCACGGTGAAGACGTGTGCCACTGCTGGACGCTGGAGGACAAGAGAGCACATCTTTATTTACTTTGACCAGTTGTTTTTCACGCATCATGTGGACATCCTCCACCGGAGGATATTCTATCTTAAAGGTCCAGTGTGTAAACTTTGGGTGATTCCGTCCTAAATTTTAAATGATGAGAGTTGAATCATGCAGAGATCTTTGCATTAAAATCTGATGATGTGCCTTCACTCCGTTACAGCGGCTTCAAACGGATGCACCTACAATATGATGATAAAGAGGTTAATCAGCTTTGGATGAGGTAATCGCTGTCTGAGCTCTCCTTGTTTTACGGTTCCTTTGTCACATTTTCAGCCTGTCTGCCATAAGACTATAAGTCCATGGTTATGTCATATGTTGTTCCCATTCTAAAGAGGCTAGTAGGTGAGACACGACGCCCTGCTGCCATGACAGCGCTCGCAGTGAGTCCAGAGGCCCGAGACGGGAGTCCCTGCGTGGAACCTATCGTCTGGCCCAGTCATGTGCTCTGCGCCAAGGTGACGGGAGCCAATGGCATTTGCCGCTGTGTTGGACAGTACTAAGGAGATTTTCCCTCACGAAGCATTAGTTGGGTGGGGGTGGGGGTGGGGGTGGGCAGGGGGGTGGGGCGGGGAGTGTGATAACCCCGGGCACGCTTCAGCTCCCATAATCTGCGAGCAGGAGATGAAACGGAGCGCAGAGCCGAGGATTCTCCGATCAGATTAGTCGTCCAGATCAACTATCACATCACGGGGTTAAACTGCAGTTGCCATCTTCACGGTTTAAACTTGGTGCCGTTTCATCGAAACCGGCACCTGACAAACAGCAGATGGACACGCCGATATTCTGGGCTAATCCATTTAAGGGACTGAAGCGTTACCCAGACATGTTTAAGTAACTGTCAGCAAAGGGTTGCGGGTACGAGAAAATGATTGTGCGCTGAAAGCGGAGTCACATCGACGACATTAGTGCAGTAGATTAAGCGGGAATTGGGTCACATGGTTTGTGTGGTTTCGCACAAGTCCCTACTGCGGCTAAATTTAGATTTATAAACTGTGTATGTTGGAGAGTGCTGGTGTTTTCCAGGGGCTGGAATGTACAGCGGTGCTTCCTGCTAAATGTCAACCGCATGGTGATGCTACGCTAAAGGTTAGCGCGCCGTTGACGTCAATAGGAGCGAATGTCCTCACAAACGCATCAGTCGTCACAATTTCCAAACAGCGGGTCCCTCCAAACAACTTTGGTGTCATGGTGTGGAGATATGGAAAGAGTTTCTCGCTCAGAGGCACAGTGTACGATTTGGTGACATCTACAGGCGAAGTTGCGTATTGTATCCATCACCTCGCCCCTCCCTTTTCAAATCGTACACTCCTTACACCTTTAACAACGACATCAGCGAGTGATTACAAACCTTTGGAGAAACCCAGTTTCTGGGTGACGGTTCGAGCAATTTTGGAAGTGGTGGCGTCACTGTAGAGGTAGACCTCATCCACGCTGTGCCAGTCCACGTGGGTCCGACTCAGCTTCAGACTGTGGATCGCTGTGGGAGGGGAGGCAGCGAGAGAGGGGTGAGCGGATGAATGGACAGAGGGAGCAGGGTGAGGGGAGTGCCACATTAGTGAGGGGGGGGGGGAATTTGGGCAGGAAGGAGGGACAGACCAGGGAAAATGGGTGAAGGAGTGTTGTAATAAAAACATGAAAAAAAGAGATTCAACACGGAGTAAGAGGAACACCAAGTTATGTTCAGCTGTAAGTATTTGAAAGGTACACTTCTATATTGGAACAGCTCAATCAAATGCAGTCTGGAGCATTGATCTGCAGGTAGAAAGACAAACATCAAACTATCACATCATGATTGCATATTTCGGCTCTTGCTTGTCCTTCCGGCTGGAGGAGGTTAAATCTGGTATATAAATATATATATATATATATATATATATATAAAATATTTATGTCTTAAATTCATTGTAACGTATTTATTTCCAGTACAATGCAGCGACTGGCGCAAGTAAGAGCAGAGGTATGGCTCAGGAGGTGACACCACTGACTACAGAAGCTAGGGAGCGATAAATGAAACTGGTGGACGAGCTATTTATGTCCCTGCAGCAGCGCGTCCCTTAGATGTCCTGTTCGCTTCAAGTTCATCTTGAGATTGGTTGGAAGGCTCTGGCTCGGGTCCAGTGCACATTCATGCCTCTTTGTGCTGCTCTGGGCCAATCGATGGATTGAAACCCTTCGGAAAACGGGGGTAAAGCAGTTGGAATAAAATGCAAAACTACCGATGAGTATTTGCCCGCGAAAGAAAAAAAAAAAAGAAGTGCTTTGCTGAATTTTAATGTACACGAGTAAGATGGGCAATCGTGAATGCCAAGAGGTTTTCTCCTCCTCATTAATATTTTAAAAATCTTCCCTTCCTTTCCATTCCTTAGTAATAGGTCAACTAAGTCTAGAGGCCAAGTTACAAAGAAATTTGAAGAGTTAAGACATTTATTTTTCCAACGTAAATGTACAATGCATGTCAGCTGTCTCTTTGTTAAGCTGGGCCTCGCGGGCTAATGCCTTCAGTGGACGAGCATGACTGGCCAGTCATATGATGTCCAGCTGTTGTTGCACCTCGACTGAGATCTGTTCACTCCCAAGTGCAACACGACTCTACTAGGAAGGTGAGAAGTCGCCAAAGTTGTCCTAACTACGGTTTCATCCGTTTCTCGCAATTGAAACGAGAGGTGAGAGATTTGCTGTCTTTTCTCACACTTCTCCATTTATCTCAGCGGATCCCGACGTGAAACCCGCTCAGCGCCGAAAGGTGTGCGAGAGGAAGCTTAACCTCTAGCGCTGCACAGTTTAAAGCGTCCTCTTGTTCTGATCTACCTCATGCACATAGTGTGTGTGTGTGTGAAGGCTCTGAGGCCTGAGAGAGCTGATCTGTGAGATGACACATAGAGTTGTTAACACCTGTTGGGAATTTCTATCTACCTGTCATGCTGTCGTTCTTTTAAGTGCCACACTCATCAAGCTGATGCTCAGGTTAAAATCTTGCCGCGCCAACAGACGTGCGCTCAGGGACACGGACGGGGAACGGAACGTCGAATGCTTTCACACATGCCGATTCTCGCTTGTTGTTAAGATGTTACTGTGACGTCAAAACAACGGGAGGTCACAAGCACTGGCTCAGCGTTCTGAGGGACGATGCAGATAAGTGAGACAGTCCAGGTCATGACACTGTTTGCATTCGAGCCCACACGATAACACGCACAAACACACGCATAGCATCAGATGTTTCACCCTCAAGAGAGTATTTTAGAAACCAAGGCCGAGTCTAAACCACGGCCCCTCCCCCAACCAAGTCTTGGCCAATTACGGTGCGTTAATTCTGAACCCGTAAGAGTTGTAAGCACTACACACCGGGGTTCTCGGTGTCGGAGACTCGGGAGACTTTGACACATTCTATTGCTGCAGAATAAAATCTTGACGGAGGACAGAAGTAGTTTGTCTTCCATTGGAAGAAACCAGCACGCGACACACCAGGAGGGCCACTTCAGACTGTTCAGGTTCACTGTTGGCCCACTGTAAGACAGGAGGTCTGGGAGGCAGGGTAGAATCTCTCTCGTTAGCTGGCAGTAAAATGCAGCCAGAACCGGGGAGGGGTGATAATGGGTCGTACGAGGACACTTCCTGTTTTACAGTGAAGGCCGGTGCATTAGGAAGAAAGGGAGAGAAAGGTGGAGGGGGATCAAAGTGGACTGGCAGTCAACCAACACAAGGTTAAAGAGTTTACCGAGCTAGCTCCCTACAGGCCGTGGAGGACTGCTAATGGACTTGTGAAAGAGAGGGGTTTAGCGGTAAAGGGATCGGAGGCAAATATGACTTGCAAAAATGTGACTGAGGGAAAACGGGCTGGTGACGTAAACGAGATACAGAAAGCATGGGGCTGGGAGACGGGAAGGGGGCCGACATAAATGAATCATAAATGGAACATTCTAACGCACTGCGATAGTTGTAAGGATAGATTGTTTGGTACGGGAGTCCCATGGTATGTTTGTGCACCAATTGCAAGGCTTTAATTCCCTTAATCCACGGTCTTCGTTGAAGTCGACTCGGGACATTTTAGGTCAGCGGCTTTTGAGATTTACTATGAGATGAGGACACAGACCCATAGAACTCCGCATTAAGATGTTTCTCTGAGGGTCAGTGCACCCAGAACTAGGACTGCGATGGACCTCTGAGGGGCCGACTCTACACACAGCGCGTTTGGGGTCTATAGTAGGCGGCCACAATGGCTCCACTGTGCAGCTCATCGCTTGTGCATGGGCTCTTAACAGAGTGCTTTGTTCAAAGCCCCGAGCGCGGGAGCTGCTAGTGATGGAGGTTCATTAATGATGCTCCAAGTGCCAGAAGGGATGAGAGGAGGGGAGGCAAGTGAGAGAGAAAGTGGGAGACACATGGGAGAGGTTTGTTGAGGACTCATTCGAAATCCATTGGTCGAAGGGGTTTCGCCCCCGAGGGTGACTGAACCATCTATCCCAACTATCCCAGCAGCTTTCATCAAGAGGCAGCACCAGCTACAGCAACAGCACAGATAGGGGGGGGGGGGAGTTCTAGCAACTAGGCCCAGTTACGGCTGCAACTAGAGGAGTTGCCGAATTCCTCTTTTTTTTTTTTTTTAAATACAACCAGTTCTAACTGAGCCTAGGTCTAGCACTAAGTACTAGATTTCAAAACCACAAACAAAAAAAGGAAATCTAGCCCCACAGAGATCTACGTACTACAGAGTACAGAGAGAACTACAAAGAAATAAAAAATAAAAAAAAGGTTCAAGCTTGCAGATCTAATACAGCAGAGGCAATAACATAAACAAAGAAACGTGGTATGTTTACAGTACCTTGGCAGCGCTTGCGCTTGTGACATGTGGTTTTTGCACTCGTCTGATATCCACTCCATTTGAACAGAAATTGGAGGTAGAAAGGAGGCAGGTGGGAGAGAACTAACAACCGACAGAAAGTGAGTCATGGCCATTACGCCGGCGTCAGTCACACAAACTACCGCTGTCATTGCTTCTGAACAGGCCGATCAAGTAGTGCTGCTATCGAGTTACCCTGCAGATGGCTGCAGTTGGAAAACAATGACGAAAACAGCCTGAATGATAGGCTTTGGTGTTTGCGAGTGTGCAGCGCTACTTGACAAATGCCTGAGATGACAGAGGTAGACTCTCAAATACACCATCTACTGCAATAACATTTGAAAAACATTGAACACCAATTTGTTTCTGAGAATGATTATTGTTGTTGTTGTTGTTAGAAAACGCTTTGGGGGAAACAATGTTTGTCCAAAACATGAGGAGAGAGAGGTTTTATCACATAACATTTCAAGACAAATGAAGTATTAGTATTAGTAGTACCACACATTCAAAACACTTCTGACATGGTATACTATGTTTAAAGTTTGGAGTGTGAAGACATTTCATAGATTAGAATCTGTACTGGGAATGTGACTGACTTCACCCATATTATGAGATATCATTAAGTATTGTTTTGAATGGAGCATTAAACCAAGAAAACCAACTGTGTAATTTCATGACACACAAATAGATAAAATAAAATAAATCTCCAAAGTTAGTGGGATTAGAACCATGAATGATAACACTGCTCTAAAAGTAGAAACAGAGATCATGATACAGGCATTTCATCTTTCCACCAATGCAAAATATAATGTCTGTATAATGACTGATAACATTTCATATCTTTCACTGACGGAAGTGGTTAACTTTGTGGGTTATGGCCAAGAGGAGATCATGATGTGCATGTACCAAACATGCTTGTTAACACTGGAGATTAATCATTTTCTACAGTAAGATAAAGTAAAGTGTTTGCGCACTAATCTTTAACAACAACAACCCTGAAACAAAGATAAAGCCCAGTCCATGAGCAATCAATCCTAACCCTTCGCATGGAATGAGTGCATTTGTAAAGCGGGCGTCTTGATCACTCTCTATTTGCAAAGATATTTGCATCTGTTAATCAAATCAGCAAAGTCCTCAAGTCGCAGGTCTGATGACATCACTGATTGAGTGAATCAGACTTGCGAATATCAGCAGTGTCTGTCTGTCTGTCCCTCAGCTGAGGAGGAGGAGGATGAGGAGGAGGATGAGGAGGAGGATGAGGAGGAGGAGGAGGAGGAGGAGGAGGAGGAGGAGAGACCTGCTGAGTGCACAGGATGTTTATTTGCTCAGCTATCACTGAAGTCCATTTGGCCATTATAGCACTGATGGGCCCGTCCATAAATAGGTGATCCCTAATGACTGGGGCATTCACCGCACACACACAACCCTCCTCCTCCTCCTCCTCCTCATCAAATGGAACAAATAACCTTTAGCTGTGCCAGCAGATGGATTATAGTGTGACAATTTCAAGGGGCTGACGAAATACACATGGTTTTTTCGTCACCTGGGGGGGGGGGGGGGGGGGCTGGACAACTACTAATCATTTCGCCATCACGGCGGCTATGATGCGACCTGGAGCAGTGGAATTAGAGAGTTTAATTCTCCCTCACACGGCCTGACCACTTCAAATACTGTACATTTTGTTCACTAAGCCCGATTAAATGTCCAATGAGTCTTTTATGGGGGAAGTGTTTACATTTGCATCGGCAGAAACTGAACATGAAATAATTACACTGAGGTCATTACGAGCCGACTCACCTATGTGCAATGTTCTTTTCATCGCCCTAGAATGAGATCATTACATTTGCATGAGGAGTGGGTTCTCTTGCATGCTTGGAAGGGAAGGGTGAGACTACCTGTATCCAGCTATGTCCTGAACATTCTAGCTTTCATGTCCAACTCTAACGGTTATCCAGATGTGGACACACAATAAAACATACGACAAGTGAATTCCAAATACATAACGGTATCTGGTGTGTTGTTATGTTGGACTCTTTCAAGCTTGTGTCATCAGTCATTAGTCAGCTCGTGTCTCCGCTTTAGGAAATGTCGATGAATAAGCCCAGTGTGCTGCAGGCGAGCCAAGAAGCCCAACTGGGTGGGACACACCCAGTAGTTTCCATCCTTATTCCTCCTCGGAGTATAAACACATGAGGATATCTTTACATAGACGGACGGGCGCTTTTCATTTTCTCTTTCCTCATCGCTCCGAAATAGTTTCCTTAAAACTAAACTCGGAAGCCGACGGCAGACTCCGTTTATAAAAAGCTTCCCCCGATCAAAGCAGGAAAATCGAAACATTAACCACAATTAATAAAAACCCATAAACCAAAACTCCCCTTGTGGCTGTTTTTGGCTTCAGAGACCAAATTAAGATCCTCTCTCGCGCCACGAGCTCACCATCTGTCAATACAGTCAGCTTTCCTGCGGCAAACTGTCATAATTCCCTCCATTACAACTGTGACCTGCTGACTCAGCCATTTGTAGAGAGAGAGAGAGAGAGAGAGAGAGAGAGAGAGAGAGAGAGAGAGAGAGAGAGAGAGAGAGAGAGTATACTATGAAAATATCCTGTATGTTGTGCAATGGTACTTTCCATACTGCCGTGTTGTGCCCGCATAGCATGTTGGTATGCATATCATGTGTCTTCTGCTTCACTAACCCTTCGACTCAGCTACGAACCGAGGCACCAGGAGTGTGGGGCGGGGCGGGGAGGGGAGGGGATGAGGGGAGGGGGCAGAGGAGGTGTATGTGCTGCTGCGGTAATGTCCGAACCCCACCTGCTTGTTTTATGATCCTTCTAAATGAAATACGTGGAAATAAGACGACCGCTCCAGATAAGGAGCCGAGTGAAACTGAATTATAAGCTGATAAAAAAAAAAAGAAGAAAAAAAAAGCGAGGCATTCAACCTTCCTCGACTAGCTGAGGTCGAGAGATAGGATCTGTGTGTTTCACATTAGTCGGGGGGCCTTCGCGCCATATTTCACACAACTTACTGATGATTCTCCGTCCTCTGTGACTGTTTCTACGACTCCTCGGATGGATTCACATATTTCAGTGTCTGTGTGTACATGTCCACAGAAGGGAGCTTACACTTCTTTGCTGTTAACACTGATGCAATATGGAGGAGGAGGGGGGGGGGGAGGACCCAAAGGGCGAATAATGAAAGTGACTTTGCTATGTTTGTAGTTTTATTTATGGAGCGGTGACGGTTCAGTGAACCGAGCCGAGGCTTTGTTTGATTCATAGAAATTTGACAACATCACGCTACCGTTTGAATGAATGTTGCGGATAATCTCCTGTCGTAATAAGCGTGTGTCATGCTGTGTTGACTATCATTGGAAATGATCAACCTGTGACTAACCGATTTGTCTACTTATTAATCCATCTGCGTTTCTCCCCAAGTTGTTAAAAATGCTGACTGCACAGTTTCTCTCACCCTAACGACAGCTGTTCCTTCCTTTCCTCCGACTCTGCTCGGTTTATTTAACCGTCACGGACGCACACATTCATCACCGCAGACGCTCCCGTAGATCTGGCTGCCTTAAGGACGCTGCTGAATCAAAGAGTGTCTTTCTTATTTCCCCCCTCGCAGCTAAAGCGTTTGGCTCGAGCCGGGCGCTGCCAGGCTGACGTGCCAGAGAGAAGAATGGCACAGCGAGCTGCACCTGCCCAGCACTGTGAGGATGACGAGACACACACACACACACACACACACACACACACACGCGAATGCACCTGCTCTGTTCATTTCTCTCCACTGCACTTCAATACGACATCTGTCACATAATTCACTGTTTATGACTCACTTTGTTTTTCCTCTGGCTTTATTGTGAGGATGATGACTTTACTTTTTAATGGAATTTATAACTATAAATGCCAGGGGGGGGGGTGTTTTATCTGCTAGCTGCCCTCACATAGCACAATGTAGGTGCTTTAAAAAAAAAAAAGTTTTTATTTATTATTTTTTATACAAGATGCTGCCTGACTGGAATAAAAACACAGTGAATCCACCACAAAATAAGCGAATGAATCTCAAGTTGCTGCTTTCTGGCTTTGCTGACACTAAAATGACCTTCGCAAGCTGAGGAGTGGGAATCGTCATTATTGTTCTACTGCCCATACCCTTCCCGCTCTCTCACCATCTTTGCTGTCGACGGTCTTCACCACCATGTCCGACTCGAACGTGTCCTGCGTCTGTTGCCCGCGGAAGTGGCTGAGGTGCTCCTGCTCGATGAGGTTGCTCTCCTCTTCCTCTAGCGGCAGCCACGTCCCATCGATGAACCACTGCCCTCTCATCACCGGGATTTCATCTTGTTCTGGAAAATGGCAAAAGCGATAGAAGTTAGAATAAATAAATAAATAAATAAATAAATAAATAAATAAATAGACAAACGTGACCTCAACGTACGGATGCACATTTCGAGCTAGCAAGGTGAGTCTGGGAGCGGTGAGTTTCGAGTGGTTTTGAAACAGAATCCTCACAAGTGGTGCCACAGGCACTTTCTAGGAACGCTCTCGTAGTAAATGTGTGTTTTGGATGATGTGAACTCATTTCCATTTGACAAGTCTGGTAATTCAAGAGGAGCCAAGTCCCTGTGGCTTCTGAAGCGAGGCCAGCTTTGATTACAGTCCTGGGCGACGTTATTAGCCGATTCCCTGGTGGTGAATAAAAGTGGTGGTGCAGGCAAAGACTTTGTGAAATACAGGAAGTGTGTCTGTGCAGCGTGAGACTGCATCTTCGAATGTAAAGAAACACACTGAGCTTGAGGGAAACACTGACTCATTGTGAGGGTGGTTCATATCTGGTTAAAGAAGATAAGAGAACACGTCACGCTTGACAAACATGTTTCTGTGGGAGGATTGTCCTTTTCTTTTTTTGTGTGTGCATGGTTTAGATTTTTGGAGTAGAACTCAACCCTAATACATGATTTTTGATCAGATTCCTTCAGATTCCTACTTTTTACATAACCGTCTTATGTAATAACTTAGAAAAAACTCCAGTCCATTCTCGTCTAAAATGCCAACATGCCATTGCATTAGCGGGGTTACAGGTCCGGCTGGAGCCTCATAGTGAGGCTCTGAACTCATTTCCCACAGCAAGAACATTCAGGAAAAAACACACACACACACACACACACACATGTCTTCTCTAAATGTCACATGGCGTTAACCTTCAAAAGAACCAGCTACCCATGAACCCTTTCATCAGGGGTCGGCTTTTCCCCAACCACCAGCTAAACAGCGAGCGGGGCTGCCTTCTCCTGGAAATGTCCATGAATTAGTTAGAGCAGATCAGCTGAGAACAATATTACACAGACATGCTGAGGATCCCTCAGGACAAGTAATTACATGGAAAGTAACGGCAGTGGGGGGAATGCGGGATTTCTGCTGAATCAGCTTTGCTGAATGAGTAATCAGAGGCTACGTGTTTATGTTTCATGGCAGCTCTTTTACAGGAGGAGAAGTGGATGTTGCCTGAGATGAATAGTGAGTGGATGTGGGTCATTCATCTGTTCACCGTCAGCCATTGTACAGGCCTTGTTGGGATGTCTAGGGCTGCGAAAAACAACCATTTTGCAATCAATCAATCAGTTTGTTACTTGATTGATCAGGAAAGGGTCAAGAATTTTAAACTATCATGTTCATATTCAAATAACCCACAAAATAAGACATGTGATGAGAACACGTGCTTGTAAATAGACCTGACTCATCAATAACCAAGTTATTTTCACCATCAGTTCATTACTGTGTCATCGATCGGTTGTTGCAGCCCTGACTCTGTCCTTAAGGGCGCCTGCAGCCCTCCAGTAAACTAGTTGATCCTGGTGGTAAACCTGATATTCGTTTGATATTTAGTTTGGCCAATACTCACCCACAAGCAGCTTGTATTGAATTGCAGTTAAAGGTGCAATGTGTAGGATTTGAGTGACATCTGGAAATGCATGCTGCAGCAGCTGAATCTGGCCCTTCCAACCACATGTCAACATCAAAGGCGTAGACTTTGTCTATGATTGTGGTCCAGGCTAAAGTAATGCAAACAGGCACCCTTAAACTAAATCTGACACACTGGACCTTTAATTGGAGATGCGACCGGATCCCAGGGCTGCTCAAAAAGTGACTGTGGGGACTTCGCGGTTGTAGTGTTATGATACTCACGCTTCCAGTAAACGGGGCAGCATCCCCTCCCTTGAATGTCCACCTCATAGAGTCCACCCCGGACACACACCCGCTCCACGGTCACCTCGATGCTGTCAGGGTCCCTCTCCTCCGAGGACACGGTGGAGGTGTCCAGCGACCCCCGACCTCCGTGCACGCTGCTGGTCCTGGTCTCCACCGGCACGGCACCGTTCAGCCCCTTGACCTCCCCTCGGTTGCCATCCCCGGACCCGTTCTCCTGCTCCACGCCCCCGCCGCCGCTGACCCCGGACTCGGCCACGTCCGGGTTCAGCTCGCAGTACTTCCGAAACATCAGCTCGATATTGAGCGAGTCGTGTCCCACGAAGGGCTTCCACGTCTTCTTGTCCTCCTTGTAAAACCACCGCACCTCCTCGGGTCCCAGCTCCGTCACCACTTCGTTGAACCGGTGCCTGGAGCTGTTGGACCGCGACCGCTTCCTCCTCGCGAACAGCGGACCGGCGCTGCCCCCGTCGGCGTCGTTGTCGTAGTCCAGGGAGCCGCTGTCCATGAAGGCTTCGGGGGCGGTGAGGTCCAGCACCAAGCCGGTCTCCGTGTCGGGGTGCAGGAAGGGCAGGTGTCCGTCCAGCCCCGGCTGGACCGAGGACATCCCCGCCTCGTCCATCGGGCTCATCTCGTGACAGCAGGGGAAGGCATCGCTCCCCACGCCCCACCCCGTGTTGTTGTTGGTGGCCGGCGACAAGCCCCGAGTGTCGGCGTCCAGAGAGGAGCTCAGCGTGGAGGTTTTCGATGGAACGTCCAAACTGTTCATAACTGTCCCGGGCAACCTCCCCGTCTTCCGGGGCCTCTCGCCGAAGCTCTCACCGCGTCAGGACGTCGCGCAGCAGCATCCCATAATAGTGGCGGATTCAAAAACGAGTGATTTAAACTAAATGAAAGAGCTCCAGGGTGAGCTCCAGTCGCATTTCTCTCCCCCCCCCCCCCCCCCCCCCCCCTCCCAGGTGCGCTGCTGCTACAACAGTCTGCTAGCATGCTATGCGGCTAAGCTAATGAAGCTGACAGGGGACCGAGCGCAGGAGGAGGGAGGTAACAACCGGAAGTCCTCAGTAAAACTGCCCTTTCCTCTTCCAACTAACACCAACATGGGTTAAACTACTTCCGGTTTGTCGAGTTTCTCCCACTCGGGCCTCGGCTGTCCCGGTCACAACACTTCCAACTAGTCCGGTGGGATTCCAACCGCTGTCCAAACAAACCTCTGCTCTGTGCGGTGCGTGCGTACGTTGCGTGCGTGCGTGCGTGCTTGCGGCTTGACAGCTGACGCACACGGCGGATCACGGGACCTGCTCGTGAGCGCGCACGTAGAAGGTACGCGAATAGTAACGACAGGTCCTGCAGTGCTCGTGCTCGTGATGGAAAAGCAGATGGACCCAAAACAGGATTATTAGTTTGTTTTTCTCATTTAAAAACTGTTCGGTCCGCACAAAGATAACTTAACTAATAAAATAACTAGATGCTGAACTTTGCATTCAATCACACAGGTAAACATTTCTGCTTTATATGTTTATTTTCTATATTCATAGCTTTAATTCATAGGCCTTGAAATCCAGGCACACGGAGACTGAACTTTGACTTAATGGATTTATTCACACTGCAGACTTCACACATTGGTGTGATATTCGCATTCACACTGCACTTTCACCACTTCTTTGCCTTCACCACTAGATATCACTAAATCCTATACACTGCACGTAATGTGTACAGACAACCTGAATATATTGAACATCTATCAATCAACTGTTATGACTGAATATCAATTCAAGTCTATTGTCTACTAAAGCTTTTATTAAAAATCTATCTGGTAACAAGAACATGTTATACATTACCACAACAACAATTATAATAATACGAATAATGATAATGATAATAATAGCAACAACAACAACAACAACAACAATAATAATAATAATAATAATAATAATAATAATAATAATAATAATAATAGTAATACTAATAAGCAGAGTCTGTATGTGCAGTACATTGACCGTAACATCGGCTGCCAACGTGTGTTTATGTAAACCACAAGATGGAGACATATCCCCATTATTAGTAAAAGCCCACGGTCCTGAGTTTCATTGTATGCGATGACACGACCTGCCACCAGAGAGCAGCACAGAC
>JAFBJT010091498.1:101601-140425 GCA_016785325.1 Chascanopsetta lugubris | reverse complement strand
AGAGAGAGAGAGAGAGAGAGAGAGATAGATAGATAGATAAATAAAATGGGTTAGAAGACCAAAAACATGAATAAAATGTCAAATAAAAGTAAAAAATTCAATGAACATCAACGCTCTACCCGGTGCCAAAAGCTTTTCAGCACTGCCTCTGTCCATGTTGGGTTCTGCCGACCCAACATGGAGGTGTGAACTCTCTGTCTCTTCCTCCATGTGCCACTGCTCAGCCGGGGCTCCTGTGTTTATGGTGACAGGGCATTGATGACACCGCGTCCTCTCGCCAAATAGGATGGATGACAAGTTTCAGTGTCTGACAGCGGATTAGGTGTTCTCTCCGCCGCGCTCTCCCTGTGTCAGTCATCCCTGTGACGGGTGACGGGCTGTACCTTTAACAAGACCCTGTAGAACAGGGCTGTCACACTCATTTTCACCGAGGACCACGACAGCATCGTGTTTTAATTGTGGGACTAAATGTGATTTCAAATGAACAGATTGTAAAATAACTGTCCTCAGACTTGATTTTCATTCATTCAAGTTACAAATATTGTGTATGCGTTTACATACAGGGAAAAATGTAAACACACTGAATATATTGCTACACAGAAAAAGTGACATGTGCAATTAACCAGAGTTCAATGTCAACTTTTATTTTTAGACAATCCTATGCCTTTAAGCTCTCGCGGGCCTCATAAAATCACCTTGCGGGCCACATTCGGCCCGCGGGCCACGAGTTTGGCACGTGTGCTGTTGAGCATTGGATAAGAACCTTTACATCGCAGTGTTTGGGTACGGGGTGAGGCCGTCACTACAAAGTAACACACCCGTGGGTGGCCCCTGTTCTTCCTCGCGCTTTAGCGGATGTCCTGAGTACAATAGGTCACGCAGCGTTGAGAGTAACGTAAACAACCCAGCCTGGCTCGTGGGGTCATATGTTAGCCATCATGCAGGCAATTAGCCCGAGCAATTTCACAGATATAAATACTGGAGCGCAAAACCCCAGCGCGTTTTCTCAGAGCTGAAGGAGAAAATCCCAAAGCAGAGAGGAACATCCAAGTGAGACCGATGGTTTTGATTAAACTTTTTCATGACGGTCACAAAACAAGAGTTATATTTAGGGTGCACTCTGTGTGAGTCTGATTTAAGTCGGGTCAGTTCTGTCTTACTTTTCCCGGCAAAATAAACAAGGGATGCAGGGAGCTGACAGGGAGAGAGGTTTTTATGATTGTCCTGACCCGCTGCCATTTTGTGTCACAGCTCTCTCAGTTTCTCTCTCCAATGGTCATTTTTAATCCCACCTTGCTCCTCCTGGAAGAGCTCCCTCCCGCTGATTTTCCCCTGAGCTGTCTCTCCTTAACCCAAACCATAAAAACACCTCTAAGCACACACATAACTTTTCTGATGATTTTTTTTTTCCACAACATGGCGTAACCATTTAATAGTTGATATTTTAGTGCCGACACTCGAGAGGGGTGTAAAAGAAATGTTTGTTGGCGTGTAGGCGGCCGCAACGAGCCAGAACTTCCCAGCGTCGGTCTGATGGAGAATCGGCGCGGCTCGTTCTGCAGAGTTAGAGCGGAGATGAGATGAGAGCTCTCGGGGGTCTGCCATATAGTGAACTTAAAGCATGAGGTCACGAGGAAAATGAAGCCATATGTTGGACTTCCACTGGAGTCGGAGCAGCCTTTTTCCAAGATTAGGGAATGGGATGATAGGAAGCCATGGATAAGGCTGATGGAGGAGCTTTTTGAAGTGGCTGAGGGGGGGGCGGGGGTGGGAGGGGGGTGGGGGCGGGGGGCGGGCCGGGCAGGTATGTGCACTTGACGAGCTGCTGAAAGAAACATCGGGTCAGGAGCAGGGAAAGAATGCGAGGAAGAGAGTGCGCCAGCCGTGCCAAAGCGCAACCCAATAACAACGGCGTTGGTCTTGAGGGTACGGCCGGTGAGAATCATATATTGCAAATATTGGTTTATAAAAGAGGCGTAATGGCAAAGCACTGCGTGTCAGCGTGGCCTCGCGCGGCCGTTATTGCATTTTCAGTCCTGCGGGAGTCTCCCGGCGGGTCCCATAACATCGCATCAAAAGCTAAAGCGAAACGTCCGAACTCGCCGTGGAACTCCGGTGCCACTCTAATATCACTGCTACGGTGGAAATGTACGTCGCCGACTGGAGCGATGAAGTCTGGGACATGGCGGCTCGCGTTTCGTCCCCTCTGGCTCTACCTAAAGACCGGGTTAAAGTGGGCTTATTCAGACATGGCCACATAAAGGAGAAGATGGAAGCTGGGTCATCTTTTCATATCGTTCTTGTCTCAGGTGGCTCTGCGTGGCGGCACATCAGGTATGTTGCTGATTAGCCGGTGGGCCCCCCGGGGGCCAGATGGGAGTCCCATGAGGCCACTGTGGTTCAAACGGTTTGGTGCTTCCCGTCTGCAGCCGCGGAGTCACCTCGATTGAGTGTGACACCAATCGCTGCAGGACCTCACTTCAGGTTTCATCATTTGAAAAATGACTTCTTTTTTTGTTTTGTGTTTGACACCGGTTCGAGTCCCACTTTAAAAGTGACAGCGGGCCTGACACCGATACCCCCAATGGCCCTGTGTGTGCTCGGCAGAAAGCAGCCCGTGACCCAGATGATTGGATAAGCGGTTGAAGATGACATGACATGACATTTTCCCCCGTTCCTCCTCCGCCCTCAGCAGACTTCAGATCTCATTGGGGAGAGGAGCCGCTCTGTGTTTATGAAAAGCCGCGCAGACGGGGATCATGCCGGGCGATTACCGCGACCGGACAAATACAATCAAATCTCTGTTTTCTGGTGGATTTGCAGAAACCTGTTTTCATCAAAACTCTTTAGAGATGCGTCTGCGGAGGGGTGGGGTCGGTTTGTGTGTGCGTGTGTGAGGGGGTGGTGGGGGCGGTGGTGGGGTGGGGGTGGGGGTGGGGGTGGGGGGGCTGACGTTTGACAGCAGAGAAGGAGGGTGACTGAAGGGAAATGTTGAAGCCATTTGTTTGAACAACGTCTGTTCAGTAAGAGTTATGTGGAAAGGCCTTTGATTGAGGATCATTAAAAAAACATAAAAACTAAATGTCGCGTCTGTCACTGTGGGAATTCGAGAAAGATAAATCTGCTCTCTCCTCTGGCAACAGGTGGGAGATGGTGTTGGCCACGTGGAGGAGACGGAGGATCGCTGTGCGTGCGGGGATGACTCACTGGATGTGCTGGATTTATTAGATTTAACTCGGCAAGAGTGTCGCTGGTAAATATTCTTTGTTTTGGCAACCGAGGGGGGTTGGGGCTGCTGGGGGTGGCGGTTGGGGGGTGGGTTGAGTTGCTGAGTTGTCAAAGTGCCAGGACGCTCAGATTTCAGGGGCCTTGGTGTTGTAATGACATCAGTGTTGTGTAATGCAGGTTGTCATGAGCGCAGCAGGCTCGCCTTGATGTAATGCAAGTGCCCACTAAAGTCACAGCATGGGCACAGGATGGGGGGGTGGTGGTGGGGGGGGGCAGTTAAATTGCATTATACGGATAGAGAGATCAAAAAAGAGAGGAAGTACTGGTGAGCGAGGAAAGGGTTTCAGATGGAAAATATAGCACATCAATACCTACTCCGGTGCTGTTTTTATGCTTCCCTCCGCCCCCTCACTCGCTCTCGCTCCCCCCGCAGCGCCATAGTGCCGCGACCATCCAGGTCGTTTTCCCCTCTGATGGAAGACAACATGTCAGCGTTCTCAGGAAACCCGGAGAGCGGCTCCAGCCACGCTAATTTATCATAAACATAAAACCAAACAGAAATAGCTCTCAGGCTCCCCCGCGTTCTCACTTTGCCAACGGAGGGCTTTCAGGCATGGAAAAAAAAACGGTATGAGCCTGCACGACGGACAGACAGACAGGTTTCCATTTAGACACAATGCCGTAAAGTCCACAATGCGCCCCCCCTCACACACACACACACACACTTAAATCCCTCCATGCAACATTTAACCTCACCGGACCACTGACGGGCCGGAATACCGGGGCGGCGCCATGTAAAGGGCTGGCTCATGTAACACAGGTGGAATCAGTTTCCCCGCCTGCAGCCAAGAACATGGTGGTGCTGAAACCATATGCAGATGTGTTCTCATATGCACACATTTAACGGAATATGTACCAGTAACTATATGTATATATATATATATATATATATATATATATATATATATATATATATATATATATATATATATATATATATATATATATATGTATATACAACACAAACCACTATGCTGCAAACCTTTATTACCTCTGGAAGTGAACCGACTTGGGAAATTTGATTTTAAAGGTGCAATGTGCAAGATTTTTGTCATTTTTGTCACTTCGAAAAATATTACAAAACAATTACATACTGACATTTTCATGAATTTATAATCACGGAAATGTATTTTTCTTTCCATGACCCTTAAATGAACATTTCCTCAGGTTCTCCTGCATGCTCAGAAGGGTGAGGGTGAGATGTTGGCTACAATACGCAACTTCACCCCTAGAGGTCACCAAATCTTACGCACTGCACCTTTAAGTGAGCCTGTTAATGTATATTTACACGAGGAGCGGGTCCTCTCCATGTTTTTACCAGTGACGTGCATGTCAATCATGAAAACAAAAAAAACAAAAAAAACAATTAATAGTAAAAATAAATAAGTGTTGGTATTTGTCCACTGATCTGTACTTTACATTTATTTTCCATATGTTTTCAGTAATTCTCATTATATTTTAAGTCAAAATCTCCAAATGTGTTGTACTTCCGGTTCAAAAAGGGAAGGGACGCAACGCCGCAGCAGCCAGCTGTGCCCTATTGTGCACTAACTGTGTTGTGTGCCGCGCACTGCGTGTGTGTGTGTGTTGCTGTCTCTCAGTATGTGGCCAATATAACGTTTGTAAACACTTTTATTATACACTGTGACTTTCCACAGTCTGGTTTATATAAATTCCGTGTGTGTATTCGGTTTTTGCTCTGACTGCTTGAAGATAGAGTCGCAGTGAAAATGTACCAGGGGGGAAAACGATACGCTGCCTCTCGCCGGGGGGCGCTAGTGAGCACACAGGTACGTGCCGCTGACGCTCTCATGAGGCAGAGAAGAAGAAACGATGCACGAGATCCAACAAAAAAAAAAAAGGAAAAAAAGCTCCCAATGCTACCGGCAGTTTATTTACTTTTCTCTCTCGCTCCGGCTGATTTTCAAAATGGGAGATTAGGTTTCAAAACATTTGGAAACTAAAAGGAGATAAGGATAAGGAGCCGTGGATATTTACAAGTGAAGGTAAGACCAACACACGTTTTTTTATACTCTGAAAATGAGATCTGACTAAAACAAAAATAATCTCACCCCTCTCCAAAAAATAACTGACCTCAGGTTAAATATTCTTTTATTTGTTATTGTCCCTTTGTTAAACAGCAACTGCTGCCAATGGAATGGTGAATCAGATCCTGTGCTGCGTCCACACATTTGTATATTTGACTCTGACAGTCAGTGTCTCCCCAACCATCAACCTCACCGAGCGTCACTGGTTTCTACAGTAGCCCAGAGTGGACATACGAAACATCTTTGAAACTCTAACGACGGCAGAAGTCTACCATAGTTTCTCCTGCATGTTCAGAAGGGTGAGGGCGAGGCGATGGATACAGCTTGCAACCCCACCTTTAGAGGTCACCACATCGTACACACTGCACCTTTTAACGTAAGTCTCCGCTCAAATAAAGCTGGTGTGTTTTGACTGTGTGCCCAAAGTGGGGAGCCCCTGTTATCTATGGACAGATTAGAGCCATATCAGTGTGTCCAATAGAGTGAGTGTGAGAGAGAGAGTGAGTGAGAGAGAGAGAGAGAGAGAGACCCGGGTTCAAGCACCATGTCTGCCTTCACTCACACATGGGAGAGTTCCCTGTGCAGCAGAAGTTGGAGGCCTCAGCTCCGCTGAGGTGGACAATCAATCAGAAGTTGGAGCCCTTGTGCAACCCAAAAACAGATTATTGGAGAAATAAACATTTTCCCCGAAGGGGATCACTTCACTTATACGGGGGCCGATGATAAACATCAGACAAACATGGTAGGCGGCGTCGCTCGCCTGCTAGGAGCCCACGGCGTGAAACGAACCACGTGCTGCTCCTGATAAAGAGGCCGGAGTCCGATGGTTCCTTTGGCTCCTGTCTTTTTGACAGATGCGGTGCTGATGAAGTGTGTCGACGGCTCACTGAGCCCTGAACTCCCCTCTTATCAAACTATAGCAGCTGTATATATATCTCAGCGCTCTTCCTCCCACTCCCTGCAAGGCCTCAGCGTCCATCCCAGCGCAGATTCACCTCTTTTCCCCTGCGTGTCCCCTTTTGTCCTCCACCCGCAGGGGGGAGCATCCCATCCAGGGGTGGTCCCGCGGGGGCACTGGCCCTAGATCAAATCGAATTACCCTCTGAAGTGCCCCTGCCCTGTCAACAGCCCCCTTTGAGAGAAAAAACAAACAAACAGAGCTACCGTAAAACAAGGCTAGAATCAAACCTTCAACCTTCTGGTTAAAGGACTACTCCTCAAGCCGCTCAGCTCGAGACAGGCTGCAGTGTCACTGGCCACCACACCGACAACCCCCCCCCCATGGTCCAATGCGCTCTGGTAGAAATACCCCAAGACCTGGCTCATGGGATAAGTGGATGAAGATGACGTGACGAGTCTGAAATCACGATATTTTGGCGGCAGTGGCCGACATGATTTATTGCCATGCCAACACATGTGGGGGAAATTGCTGTAATCAGTTAAAAAAGAAAAATAGTAGCAGAGGAAATTAATCAAAGCACTCAAAGGAACCATGTAAGGGCATATGTGCAGTATATATGTACACATCTTTTTTTTAAATTTGTGTGTGTGTTTGTGTGTGTGTGCGCGTGCGGGAGGAAATGTGTACATTCCAAGGCAATGTGCAATATTGTCCACAGAGTTGGAGTATGTCAGTCAGTATGTTCTGTTGCGCAATGACAGGGTCCCAGATCTGACTGATGGGAGCAGAAGAAAGGTTGTGGCTCTGAGCCGCCTGCCAGAGGGAGGCGCATCCAAATGTATGCGTGGGGGGGCGGATGTGGGCCGGCCACTATTGTACTTGCTCGCACAATGATGATGAGAGGGTCCTTGTCCTCCGCCAGGACATCAGCTGACCATCTGAAGGACGTGTGGTCAGACTCAATGCAGACTAGGGTGGACAAAAAGTGCTTAGATGAGGAACGGCGCTCAAAAATTCCTGGCTTTGATTTAAAGGTACGGTACTAACAGAAACCCGGGAAGTGACATGACTGTGCTCGTACACATGTCCCTCTTCACAGCTGGTGGGGCCCTTGTGTGGCCCCCAGGTCCTATATCACCCCCCCCACCCCACCCCTCCAACTCATCCATAGTTCTTCTCTGATCAGTCGATCAGTGCTGGAGGAGGAAGAAGAAGAAGACAGAGTGATGCAGCGGCACATAAGTGAGTGCCTGAAACACAGAGCCCACTAATGGTGAATAGCTGAGTGGTGACGTAGCCTAATGCAGTGAAGCTGCGGCTGGAAAAAGCCCCATTAACAGAGAGCAGAGCCGGCTGACTGGATGCAGCTGTGCTTGGCCAGAGCCAATCGCAAGCCAGTTGATTGATCACGATCACCTGCGCTGCGCCGCGCTGCACAGCGGCGCTGATGAGCAGAGCGCCGATGGACAGGAGAGAGGGGAGCGCGTTCGTGTATGTGCTGGAAACGACCTGTCAGGGGTTGGACTACTCCGGACTAACGGAGTGAGTGAGTGAGAGAGAGAGAGAAAGAATGATGGAGCAAAACGCTGGGCTGTTTTCATATCATATCTGGTGGTCACACTCGGAGTGTTGAGGATCGTTTTAACGAGGTGCCTCCAAGACACGAGAGGGAGAGATGAAGGAGGAGGGAGAAGACGCAGGTGCGTTAAGAAAAAAAAAAAAACCAATGACAGAAAATCCATCGATCAACCTGATTGGTCCAATCTGTTCATTCACAATATTTTAGAAACCCCCGACAGCAGGAATGGCCATTTTTTCTCTCCTGCAAAGGACGTGTAATGCAGTATTTATAGAATGACACTCGGCAAAGCACAGACCTCGCCCTTAAAGGTGCAGTGTGCACGATTTGATTCACTTCTATTGATAGAAAAAATGTTTTCAGAATCATCAAAATGTACTGATGTTCTCCATTATCCTTAAAGGAGCCCACTAATGTAGATGGACATGAGGTCTAGCACAGGTTCTCCTGCATGTTCAGAAGGGTGAGGGGGAGGTGATGGATACAACATGCAACCTCACCGCTAGATGTCACCGAATCTTACACACTGCACCTTTAAATTCAATTTCAGCTAAATGTAAAATCAAACCATGTGATTTATAAAGTGAAAGAATTTTCCATTTATTGAGGCAGATTAAATATGTTGTGATGATACTGATGTTTAAAAAAAAAAAAGAAGCTTTATCTGAGTGTGCCCAGAATAATTCTCCTGTAAGTGCTGAGAAGGGAAAGATGAAATGAGGGTTACCCGGCAACTCCATGCAATATACACCTTCACCACAAGATGTTGCCAAATCTCATCAACTGAGTTTAAAAAAACTGAAGTGACAAGAGTCCAGCACCTGCATCAGCATCTTCTCTTATCCATGCACCCATGTCTCCAAGCTCCATGGTATCCATTCAGTTGTTTTGAGAAATGTTGCTAACAGAGTAAACAACAAACAACAGGATAAAACCATGGAGTCCTTGGCAGAGCTAACACGGAACATAACGATTATCAATGACAACATTTGTCAAACAGGATCTCCATGAAAACACGTGGTAAATACTCGTCACAGAAACGACTTCTCTGTGAGAGTGAATTTCTAATCTGGTAAATTCCTCCAAACTAAAAATCCGTAATGCCGTATGTATTCTACATAACTCATTGTGGAGGATTTCATTGACATGCATGTATTCGCCCTCAGGAGAGTTGCATGTAAACGCAGTGATGTGGCCGTTTAGAGGACTCTTTAGCACGACGAGCGTGCACTTTGGTGCAGACCCAAAGGAAGATCCAGATGTGGCTGTATGTCACTGTCACTGTAAAGCTTTCTCGGTGCCGTGGAGAACGTGTCTCTATCTGAGCGGCAGATCTCGAGAGATGAAAATCTGAAACCACATGAAAGGTCCAAGGATCCAGAATCATCTGCGTGGTGATAAACCTTTTTTATTGTAACTTGGGCCAAACGGCCGTTTGTTGATCCTACGCAGCGGTTTTGGGCCCCTTCAAAGGTTTAGGCTGACTGAGTGGTGATCCATTAGGGTCAAGTGACCGGTGATTTGTTGCGACATCTCACTCTCTCTCTCTCTCTCTCTCTCCCTCTCTCTCTCCCACTCTGTGTACTGTATGTGCCATGTGGCAGGACTCCAGCAGAGGCTTGGGGGAGGGACAATAGCTTCTCAAGAGGGAGAACCTGATAGGAGATGGAGGGGAGGGAGTGGGCCGGGGGGATACGGAGTGTGTGTGTGTGTGTGGGGGGGGGGGGGGGGGGGGGGGGGTTACAATTGAATGAGGTAAGATGAGGTAAACAGTCAAGGGTAACAGAGTAGACCAGTTCTAAATTAAAGCTGAGGAGCTTTTCACGAGCCTGTTCTGTGTCAGGAGAGTGATCAGACGTGAATGAGGAAGGAGTGAAACAGTGAGCAGTGCCAACTGGCAGCAGCCAAGGCGCACACACACACACACACACACACACACACACACACACACACACACACACACACACACACACACACACACACACACACACACACACACACACACTAATTCCCTGCACATTGCACACACACACACGCACAACACTGCACGCCATCCGATTGCTGATTTCCTGTGAACGACATCATCTAAAACAGAAAAATTAATGACTCTGCTGGAGATGCAAATCCTCCGACAGATGGAACGGTCTGGAACTTTCCCACACATGCGGACACATGATGAATTGGCCGGTGCCGTTACAATGTGATGAGCTGCTGTGGCTGCGTGCATGCAGACCCTGCTGGGACTGTTTGTACAGTGTCTGCGAGCAGGAGGTCACCGCTGAATGATGTGTCATTGTGACATGTGTCTGCTGCATGGCTCTGCTGGCTCACAGCACCAGAACATGTTCCCCTCTCTCCGTCTGTCTGTCTGTCTGTCTGTCTGTCTGTCTGTCTGTCTGTCTGTCTGTCTGTCTGTCTGACTGACAGTGTGGACCAGCTATTCTGTGAATAAGCCTGAGAGCAAATAATAAATGGTCGCTTGTTACGAGGTGACGCTGCAGTAAATGTGCTGGTGTCGTGTTACATGTGGATGATTTAAACAAGGAGCAATGCCCGGACTCCTAAGACAGGCTGAGGTATGTACTTACATGTCTTGATTTAAAGGTGCAGTGTTTAAGGTTTCGTCACCTCCATCTGCAGAGATAGAATTAAAAAGTAATTATCTACAGACATTTTTCCCCCTTGAAGGTATAACCTGCTTTTTACATTACCCATTACCTAGAGGCCTTTAACCTATATTTACATCAAGAGCGGGTCCACCAGTAGATGTCAGCAGATCATACACACTGCACCTTTAAAGGCTGCATAGGCTCTCATTTATGATTTATGATTACAAGTTTAATGGATGTTAAAGTCAAAAACAGAACAAGCAGTTCAAACAAGGAGTATACTGAAGATTGAATACTGAATTAATCGAAATGATAAAGAAAATAAATAAATAACATGCGACTGCATTAGTTACAATCATCATTATACTTAACTATTGTTTTTAGTCTATTGTTATACTTCTCTTATTTTCTTCTTAAATACATTTTTACCATTCATTCAGTCTAGACTTTACTCCTGCACAGCTTTATGTAATTCTACACAACATCCCATACTGTTATTTGTCTTTGTACGAGGAGTCGTGGGCTCCTTTAGATTCTTATCAATCCATTTAGATTGATCACATCTCTATATATTCTGTTGTGTACTTTTGAATGTTCTTGGCTGCTGTGACGCCCACATTTGTTTCCCTGTAGCAGCCAAATATAAAATGGATCTATGTTTAACATGGAACACATAGTGAAACCAAGACAAATGTTTGAAATCATGTATCATGATGAAGAATTGTCTTAATATTGTGAATCATATGGAAACAATATCCCTGGCAGAGATTGTTATATCCCCCAGTGTCTCTGCTACATTCGTCATTATGTAGTAAAAACATGACTGATCCAAACTGGTTACATGTCAGCCACATTCTATCGTTCTCAGTCAGCACACACGCACACAACTATGCACTTTCAGTTCCAAGTAGGCGCCTCTAGAAATAGTTGTCGCCACCTAGTGGTGAAATGTCAAAACAGCAGCCCATCTTGCTGATGAGATTAGAAGGTGCAAAACGGGCAGCAGCAAGAACCTATTGAATAATAAACAACTTGTTACACACAGCTAAAACTAACATACTTAAAAAGGTAAATAATAGTAATGAAATTAATTTAAAAGGTCAACTAAAGTTACAAACACTTAAATCCATTTTTTTAATTCATAAAAGTGCAAATATAAGATAGAATTTGTTTATTGATCATATTTGAGTTATACAGCATATGATACATGGGAAGTACATTCGTTCCATTTTACCTAGTTACAAAGATATGAGGTGGAAAAAGAATAATATCTTAAGTTTGACAGTCGTTACTTGATCTAACTCACCTCCAGTGATACAGTACAAATGAAAAGCAACAACACTATCACAAGTACAGTGCACATGATGTGGCTATAATGGACAGTACAGTAAATAAGACAAGCGCTACATGAGCATTGCACCTAAGGAGGCTGTAACATGTGCTACGTTATAAAATAAATAATGGTCCAGATTGAAGAACATCTCAAAGATACAATCCCCTGAAGATACATTTGCAGTACACAATGTGTTGTGATCCTTAACTGCTAAAGACACTAGAACACGCTCGTCAACCCAATGACTGGGATGATGTCAGAAAACATTATCCATTATCTAAGAGGAACAAAAATTAAATAATATCCAAAGTAAACCGTTGAAGTGAGCGTGAAGGTCATTCTTATATGTGAAACCTGCAGGTGTTGAGAACCGGCTGTTTATATAGTGAAGTGGACAGTGGCCCGTCTGTGGACAGGGGAGCAAAAAGAAACCATTACAATGTCAGCGATAAGACCCAACACTATGGAAATGGACACGAATGGACATCCATTTCTCCCACTGTCCACCGTATCCCACACACCTCTGAAGAGTGTGTGTCTGGTGATTCAAAGCTCTGATGTGAGCTTCCCTTTACTCTGGATCATCTTCATGATGGACTGGACCACCTCTGAAGTGGTGCCCAGACCCCCGATATCGGCCGTGTGCAACTGTGAGGAAAAGGAAAAAAAAACAATTAACCATGGTCCAGAGTTTATCTGCGCGAGTTAACACATTGACAGATGACTTGAAACTTTAGCTTTGGATTGCCAATACCCAAAAGTCCTTGTTGCACTAGTCCCTCGGCAGATGTTTAAATGGATTTTTGCTTTTGATTTTGGGTGAGAGCTGAAAATATGATTTGTAGCAAAGCAAATTCTCTCGTGTTTTGTTCAGCAAGGCAATCTTCATAAACTGACACCGCTTCCATGACTCATGAAAGCAGAAATGGGAGACGTACAAAGCTAAAGTTTGGCTATTAAAGAGCTCGAATACCGTCACACCAGTTTGTCACCGCCACATAAAACGCTTTAATGACGTATGATGTCCCTGACAGGCGGTGGTCTTCTTTAACAACTTGCTTTTTTTAAAGCATCATTAAAGCATCAAAATTCACAAGTGGGCTGTAAATATCGGTGTTTTGAAATGTATAAAAATAATTTTAAGTGTAACAGGCTCCACAGACCTTATTTCAGGTGTTTCACAGAAAAAGCAAACCAAAAAAACCCCAGATTTTCAACAAGATGATAATGTAATTTAGAAAAAAAAAGCCTGATGTCACGTGAAGAAGTAATTAAGTACAGTGCCAAAATTTGATAGGAATTTTCCCGGCGCATACGGCAGCCGATCATGTAAATCAACAAACAAATCCAGACACTGTTTTAACTAATACGACCGTTTATGCAAAGGTTAGATCCACAAATCTGTCACGAGTGATGACAATGGAAGAATAGAACAGGTTTTCCTAAATAACCTCGAGCATCGTAATTACTATCAAATCAACACAATGGAAAAATCAGACACCGTTCTATGGAGCACTTCATGGGCAGCACGGCAACAATGAAAGGACACAATACAGCTTTGTGTGCATGTAGCGCGATGCCCCTCCAGGAAGCGTGCCAGACGTGCCACCAGGGGCTCTGAGCGCATGTCACATAACAATAACCCCGACAGATTCAAAGCAGCCAGCCAGCGTACTGAAAAACTTACCCTGGTTTCATTCATGGTGGTGAGGACCGCATTCCGGATCAAACTTGCATAATCGTAAAGCCTGTGGACGTTAAGAGGGGGAATTTATTTGCATTGCCAAGTAAAAAATGTTCCATCACACATGAGACTGAAGGAAAGTATGTCCGTTACGTCTGGGGGGGGGAAGCTTACTTAAGGTGATCCAGCATCAGGCAGCTGGCTAGCAGGATAGCGGTGGGGTTCGCGATGTTCTTGCCTGCGATGCTCTTCCCGGTATTCCTTGTGGCCTGAGAGGTTCCCAAAAACATGACAAACAAATGAGATCAAAGTCTGTATCGGGAGGATGTGATTTCCATAAGAAGAAACCCCCCAAAAAACTCACAGTTTCAAAAACAGCATAGTCACGACCGTAATTGGCCCCAGGCACAAGACCAGGTCCTCCCACCAGGCCAGCGCACACGTTGCTCACCACATTCCCATACAGGTTGGGCATCACCATCACATCAAACTGTTGGGGCTTGGACACCAGCTGTAAACACAGCCACGGATCAAATCAGTGATTTTTTTATCATGGCGGCAACAAAGGTTCCTCGGACACAAATCCTCACCTGCATGGTGGTGTTGTCCACAATCATGCTGTCAAAGGTGATATCTGGGTAACCAGACGCCACTTCTTTGCAGCACTGCAGGAACAAGCCGTCGCCGAGCTTCCTGTGGGGAGCAGCGAGGACACGTTTAACATTTCCCCGCAGACAGCATGACTCGCGAACTGACCGAGGTCATGCGGCTCTGGTAAGGATGAGCTGCAACGGACTGACTCACATGATGTTGGCCTTGTGCACAGCGGTGACCCTGCGACGGCCTCTTTCCCTGGCCAGGCGGAAAGCGTAGTCCGCAATCCTGAGGGAATTGTTCCTGGTGATGATCTTCAGACACTCCACGACCCCGGATACACTCTGATAGAGGACCGTGAGAAGAATAAGAAATGTATAACAGAGTAAGCATTAATATACGTTACTATTGGAGATTCAACTAGAACAGAAAGGCCAGAATGTATAAAGCAAGGATGAAGTCCAAGGACGATTTTCTAAAACACTGTAAGAACAGGTGAGACATAAACTCTCTCACTAATTCAGCTATTTGATTTTTTTTTACTGTTCTGCAAATCAAAATGGAAATAACTGCCCATAGATATTATACAAGGGACGTTTATGAGGTTCAGTCAGGGGCATGTTTATGTAATGTAATTTGAGGAGACGACAAAACTATAAACTATAAAAACCAGCAGACATAACAACTTGTGATAATAGTAAATAAGTCACTACAGATACACCACAATTTCTATTACTGCTGTGAACTCTGATTGATAGTCCGTCTGTGCTTGTTTAGGAGATTTTGTGTCTGGATATGAGATTTTATGGGGCCAGTAAAGAGAAGTAATTGGTGTGTTGATTCTACTTGATTAGACGTGCGTCTGGCAGGGAGCTGATGCTGCTAACAGGGAGGACTTGAGAGGAGGGACGAGTAGCTGTGCGTTTCCCACAGGGAGCAGAGCTTCTCTGACCTCGTGCTCCAGGCTGCTGTATTCGCCCTCAGTGTTCTCCCTGATGATCATGATGTCGATGTTCTTGTGGCGAGTCTGAACTCCAGGGAGGGACTGGCAGTGCATCACATTGGCATACAAGTCTAAACTTGTGCTGTTGACAGACAGCAAAGAGAAAGGGGGGAAAACATGAGCTAAACTATCGATGTGGCTCATTTTACCAAAAACCTTTTAGGAAGGGACGTTTTTTTCTTGTAATCTTACCGAAGGAGGTTGTTTCTGGATTTGACAGATGGTGGCATGGTATGGTTGGTCTCTATGTTGCCTTTAAAGAGAATTAAGAAATGTCACTTGAATTGTGCCCCCATGATCTCAGCAGGTACAAGAAATTGTACTCGGCTTTTTACGATCTCTGCTTATATGTGAACAATAGGATTTCTTACCTTTGAGGGCAACTCCATTGCGGCGGATGGCGGTGATGGCATTGTTGATCTCCTCCTCACTCTCAAGAGCAGAGTTGACATGGACCACCTCGAAGTCCACTGGCACGCAGGTGAACCTCGAGTGCGATTGCAAACCACATGTAAGTCTCATCCGTCTAAAGTTACTTAATATGGAAGATAGAAGATTTCTTTAGAGCCTGACCAACCTGAAGACCTCTCTGACATGATGGAACAGCTCAGGGCCAATTCCGTCCCCGGGTATGAGGGCCACAGTGTGTCTCCCTCCATACTTTGCAGGTGGAGGCTGTAACATTAGAATCCCATGCGTTACCGGGAGCATTACGTGCAATAAACATGTAAACAATGATAATCCCCCGCTTGCGAATGCATGCGAGCAAACGTATTATGTTATATAACGTCATGTCATTTCAACCGCTTATCCAGAGATCTGGGTCACGGGCTGCTTCTACCAGCACACGCAGGGCCATAGGGGGTATATGTAAGATATTTTGAAACATGCTTTTACAGTGCTGTGGAGAGTCTTTCAGGCAATGAGAATGTTTAATTATTATTATCATTATCATTATAATAATAATAAATAGGAGGGGACAACAAACAATGATAGATTTTAATGAACAGATGATAGAATTTACTGAAGCTACTCTTACAAGCATGTAGATAGAAGAACCTTTGGTAGCTGTCAGATATCATTAAAAGTCAAAAGGTCTTTAGTTTGTCCAGTCCAGGCTTCTGTAAAAACAACAGGGGTGCTACATGGTGGCCTCTGTTGGGAGGACCTGCCCCTGAAGTAAATATTCTCATTCTGGCATTAAAAAAATAAAAATAAAATAAAATACCACGGTACTGATCATCAGTGCTAAAAGTCATCCATCCAGTTGATGAGTGAATGTTAACCCCACCCTTGTCAATGTGAGTAGATGTGGTTCATCTGATTTCAGCGTAATCAGGCCATGCACATCAAAGTTAGTCACTTACTATGTGTTCTCCCTGTCGTTGAAGACGAACAGCAAGGAAAGGAGAAGGACAAGGGTCAGTATGACAGCTGTGTGGAAGAACAAGTTACATCCAAGTAGCAGACAGGACAGAAGTATTACAACCACCACGTTCCCCCTAAGAAGAAGGCAGAAAAACAGAGTAACAGTACCCCACACCATCATAACACAGACATAATACCCTGCTACTGATTTAGGCTAAATGTTCGTCTGGGAGAGAAATTCATCAGTGAGTAGCAGAGATTTTTGTAGACAGCGATAATGTGTGATTATTCAGAGAAATCCCAAAAAATCACAACGACTCATTCTGACAGGTTAGAAACAGAGAAATGTTCTCTACTCACCGCGAACTGGGTCCTGTTCCTTCGACTTGTCAGAGTTGATCCAAACAACTGAAAGACACAGTGAAGAGAGGCATTACAGATGAGTAATATAGATGACTAATACATTACTAATGCATTTGGATTATAGCAAAATCCAAATTAGGAGTAACCAGAAATAACGTGTCATTTAGGAAGTTGTGAAATTGCAAGGATAACTGAAAATACATTAGAGACATGAATGCATCATGGCGAGGAGTATGACAGCTCAACATCTCCTGTGTACATCCCCAGTGTGACCTTGTGTTTACAAACCCTTATCGAGTTTGAATTGAGGCCACACAACAACACGCACAGGAGAGGTAGCACACACGACACACTGCGTCTTACTTTAGCCGTATTTCCAAGGCGTCCGCCCAAAAAAGGAGAAATGGTCCTGGACATCGACAGGACAGCACTGTGGGACGCCATCTTGATACTGACACAGAGCTAATCGCGCACGCAAGGAGGAAGTACTATTGTCTCGCGATAGTTAACTTTTTCTCTCGTTTGTAATTTTTTGATTTACGAATGATAACAGTCGTGGTAGTTTTCAGAATGAAAGCAGTGATTCATGTAAAAAAAATGCAAATTTAATACTCTATGTGAGTAGTTGGGGTGTTCACTTCTCGGTGTCTTATTTGAGCAGTAAATCAGTTCCCGTCTACTTGAAATGTTGTATTCAAATAAATATTTACCATATATCTCAGCGATAATATTTTATATTAATCAAAAACAACTATATGTGTCTCTAAGTAGTTTCCACATAAAATGTATCAATAAGAATACACATACACTGTGTTTTTAATGACACTTTGTAGTAAAAGAACAGACAGTGAGGGCTTCAGAGTGGGATTCCTTTGAATCAAAGGAGTTTATCTATAAGCATCTCTTGCTTATTTTGTGTATTGAACGATGATGATGATGATGATGATAAACAATATTAACCATGGCGTGACTGCTGTCGTTCAGTATTCACACTTCCGACAGCCCCTGAACTCAGCACACTACACAACTATGTCACGTCAGTCCTCGCGCAGGCTCGGTTTTCTCCGCTCCGGAGCTCGGCACTATCCGGAAGTTAGATACGAAAAAACCGAGCGTCGGCGGCGACAGTTGGGCAAATGGCGTGTTCGTCAAGCTAATTCAGCATGCCAGAGTCTCAATGAAGAAGCAGCGAAAGAAGTAATTCAAGTCCCAGGTGGCTGGAGCTGTTCTGAACCGTCCTTTACCTTCCTGCTGGGGAGACGACTAACCGACGACAGCCGGCGGAAGCAGAAGAAGAAGAAGTGGAGGCGGTGGTTACAGCAGGTAAGACCGGTCCCCAGTCTTCCTGTCTCCGTGTCAGCTGAATAGTACTTCTGTGTGAGAGGGTTTCATCTGTTGTTGTTGCTGTTGTTATTTGTTTGTTTGCGTTTTGCAGTAGTTTGGGTCACGTCACATCAAACGTCAGCTCCTCGGAGCCATCTTGAACCGTCAAGAACTCAAAACTGTATGCTAAACATGTTTTAGCTTACATTACAATCATGCTTCACTGGTGTAATCCGTTATTTATTGTGAATACAGCTGCCACACATTCGTTACATTGCAGTTTTGTATCGATCACATCAGTTTTCCAAACGCCATGTCTTGTCCCCAAGGAGGTGTTTGTTTGATTAAACTTTATTTCAAACTCCTTGCAAACAGTGTAACAGGTCAGTACAGAATCGGATACATTCCCCAATAAATAGAATTGGCCAGATATAACTACATAGTCAAATGGAATATGCCTAATTCAGAATTTAAGTCAAATAAATTCCCCAGTTCCATTGCTGTGGATATACTGTACGTTCTTCACTTATACAACACGTGTCGTCATTGCCTCTCCTTCAACAGGCTTAAGGTATATCGACCTTTGGCCATGACATTGTGTTTTTCTAGTATCTATATTCTAAACATGGCTGCCATTTCAACCACCCTCATGTTGTTGTGTTCTGCCAATCTGTCCCCAGGTCTATGAGACGTGAATCATGAGATTAACAGGTGGGTTCCAATGGTTTATGCATTACGATACAGTACAACACTATATAATACAGTAGTATACAATCAAACAAACACCAAGGTCAATTAGTATTTGGGTAATAGAACTTCAACACAACACACGCTCAAATTCAATAACACAATAAAACACCATGAAATAGCTAAACAGTTGCAAACGAGAATGAAAATAGTTGTAGTACTAGTACTGTAATAGTAATGAAAAAAAGTTGATCGTGACCAGATGTAGTTGGGCCTTAACCGGTGTTTCCTCCGACAGGTCCCCTGAGAGTTGTAGCTGTGCTGCTGCTGGTGGGGCTCACATGGCTGCTGGCAAACACCTTCTTTGGAGGAGAAAGTGGTTCAGCTGTGCGGCATTTCTTCAGTGGTAAGAGGAGTGGGTCTGAAACAAGTTGATTGGTGGACTGCCGGGGTATTCGTGGTTATTTAGTTTTTTAAATGGCTCATCTAATCTGCTTATAGCTTTTTGATGTAGAAATAGGTGTTGGGTTTTTTAATCAGTGGGAGTGGGGGGGTATAGTTCTGGTGCCTTGGCAGTTTGCTTGTTCTGACCTGTTCATTCTCTGGCCATCCAAAATTATTCATAGAAAAGAAACATATTCCGTTTAGGTCAGCTTTAGGCCGGCTTTGAAGACTCTGACGGCCCACCACTGGTATGTCCATTCTGGGCCACTGTATATATAGTGGTGCAACATGGCAGCCCCTGTAGAGAATACCTGTCCCTGATGTTAATCTAAAGGGCTTATTCAACTGTAATGAAAACAACATGCTCCCAACAGCCAAGACGTACAAAGAAAACAATTTGCTCCGTAGATAACACACTCCTGAAATGAAAGTGAGCTGATCGAAATCTTGCACACGGGAAATTTGAACCCCAATGTTGTGGTCTCCTTTTTATGTTGAAATTCAATCTGAAAGTGTTATTTAAAACATCTTTCTTTTCCAGGTTCCAGTGAGGAGCCAACTCCAGGTAAATAGTTGAAGTAATGTTACATAAGCCACATTTGATTTTGATCATGTTGTATCTCCCTCCTCTATCGTTACTGATGACATATTTTTGTTTTTTTGTTTTTTTAGCTGAAACCCGCCCTCGCAGGTATAAATGTGGACTGTCAGCCCCCTGTCCACCAAAACATTTGGCCTTCCGCCTGGTGTCTGGCGCTGCCAACGTCATTGGTCCCAAAATCTGTCTGGAGGACAAGATGTAAGATGGAGTTGTCGCCTGTTCCTCTCTCTATCTGTGCTCTTATCCCCACTCTTCGTCACCTTTGTCTGTCAGTCTGTTTTTATTTTTCTTCTCTGTTCATTTTTTCCTCTGTGCTGTCATAACCAGGCCTCCAAGTCTTACTGGGGAGCTGAATGCAAGTATTCTTCCAGTCTGTCTGTTCATGACCCCCTGCTGTTTTGCCTGTAGTCTCTTTTTAAATGTCTTGTTGCTCCTAAAAAGCCCTGGCAGCAAGTTGAAGAGTGTAGATTACTTTGTGCCGGCATCTCAAGTGTTGTCCTGACTCTCTGTTGTTTAGTGTCTCAACCTCCTGTGTTTGTGTATCTCAGATTAGTGAGCAGTGTGAAGAACAACGTTGGCAGAGGACTCAACATCGCACTGGTGAATGGTAGGAGACATTTAAGAAACGCTGAACCAAGTGCTCTTGATTTTTGAAGCTCTTGTTAATTTCTTTTAGATGATTTATGATTCTTTATTACAGGAGTAACAGGAGAGCTCTTGGACACAAAGAGCTTTGATATGTGGGCTGGAGGTAATACAAATCAGACAGACATGTACTTTACACATGTGTCGCATATTTCATCTGATATCTACCGCATCTCTCTAGAGTTATCTGTCCATAAGTAAAAGTTCATAGCTGCTTTGATGTTCAATTTCAGATGTTTCTGACCTGTTGAAGTATCTCCGACCTCTCCATGAGGGAACACTCGTCTTTGTTGCTTCATTTGACGATGCAGCTACAAAGTAAGAGCGCATGATGTTCTGTTTGTTGCATGTCAACATGCTTTTCCTCCTATGCCTGTGTTGAGCATGCCTATCCTCAATACACGTCATGGAAATTAAGTCAAATCAGTATGTACAGTTATATGTGGTCGTAAACAGAGATAGACATAGATAAAGTTAAACGAGAAGAAACTGCCTAGAGATGTATACACAGGGTGTGTCGGAATGAATGAGAGATACCAGGAACATGTTCCATTTGTCATTATATACACACATATGTTGACAGGAAGGGGCATGATGATTTGTCATTGTTGATTGTCATCTGTTACAAATGTCTCAAAGTTCACATCTGGCCTCCAGTTTTTCACTTTCAGTCACACGTCAACGATGACCTCGTTGAACATGTTTTATAGTTTGTATGTCTGTGACAGACTAATTCTGGAAACTGAACTGAAAGGTGCACGCGTGGTGAATTGTTGCCTGCATGGTGTTCAGGTGGCAGTGTTGTGTTACAGTGGCTTGTGTTACATAGTAAAGATATGCGATCCCCACATGTCAGACAGTAGTAGAGAGGCGTAAACCACACACATCTCACACAGGCTGAATGGTTGGCATGACACATTAACACAGCTGCAGAAATGAAAACTAAAATGTCTATTTCACACACTTTGCTTTTGCCGTTTGAAAAGATCCATTTTCTCAGATAAATCATCAGTTATGGATGCCTTTTTTTTTTTTTACAGGATATGAATGATTGTGTCACTTTACTGCTGAGAAGAGGTTGAAACAGCGGGAGAGCTTGTGTCTGGGCAGATTTATTTTCCAACAGCCGCTTCCTGTCAGTTAACATGTGTAGCTGCTACGAATGACAGGTGGAAAGCAAATTCTCAGGGGGTTGACGATGTGTTGTTACGCTGTCAAGGAATCAAACTTTTCAATATTGCATGCAAATGGAATGTGGTAACTGATTGCTTAATGGCTCTAGATGTAACATTTTGGTGGACCTTTAGAGTCTCCTGCCACTAGAGGAACACACTCACTGACAAACATTCAACTGAATCTCTGTCCTGGCAGGATGAACGATGAGTCTCGGCGACTCTTTGAGGAGCTTGGGAGCACAGCTGTGAAGGAGCTGGCCTTCAGAGACAGCTGGGTGTTTGTTGGGGCCAAGGGTATCGAGAATAAGAGTCCATTCGAGCAGGTATGTCGCACTAATTATCACCAACGTTGAGGGAAAGATTAACAGTCCCTCGCCAGACAAACTGATACCGATATCCTGCTGTATAATTAACGAGATGCAGTAGAATGCGGAAATGATGGACCCACGTTTCCACATCACCGAACAAAGTATTGCATTTTTGGCAAATCATTTACTGTAGACAATGATTGTCATTATGGACCCAAATTGCCCCACTAAACTGTATATCCATCCATACAATGTGAAAACACATCATCTGTGGTGAGTGTAGTGATGTTGATCAGCCGTCACGAATTTTAGAGACAAATTTACATTTCTGCACATAATTTTTTATTTAGCCTTTGTAATCGCCACCCCATACTCATTAACAATATTTAGGGTGTAGAATCACCATATCTGTTAAAGCTGTTGATGAAAAAAAATCGTATTGAACATAGCACAAAGGTATTTAATCAGTACACTGCATATCATTTTCTTGATACTGTTTGATCAGATTGCTTTGTTTATGTTTGTTCTCGTCAGCGTATGAAGAACAGTAAGAGCAGCAACAAATACGAAGGCTGGCCCGAGTCCCTGGAGATGGACGGTTGCATTCCTCTTCGGCCACCGCTGGAGGGATAATGCGGCCCCCTCCCCTTCACATTCACTCTTACCTGTAGCAGCAGCAGCAGTTGAACCAGGTGACTGATAGAAAGCGAAGGAGCTGCCGAACAACTGAAATCATCTGAGATTCTATGCCACGTAACCTTTTTCATTTCTCCTCTCATGGCAGAAGCAAACCCTTACTTTTAATCCTCGTCTTGGACTTGATACGTTTGAAACAGCTGGAACCTGTTGTGGAGGGTCTGTGCGTAGGGAAGGTTCAGTTGACACTCGTCGTTACGTGAAGACAACAAATGTCGAGGGAAACGTTAGAGGCCATAGGTTTCATGACCAAAGCATAACAGCGACCAGTGAATGAATACAGCTGGAGTATGTCTTCCAAAGCCATTGTGTGAAAAAGGTAATTTCCCTCTCCCCAACCTGCCCGTAGGTTGTTGATATTGTGAGTTTCTGTAACAGGAGCATGAGCTATAGAAGACGTCACTGAACCAGTTTCACAAGACTGCACAGGGAAACCTATTTACATCAACCCATGGCAAACATCGGAGGAACTCTAGTAGTTAAAAAGGCTAATCCCACAGTCCCGTGTCTGTGTGCAGATTTTATATTTTAATCCTATATTTTCAACCGGAGGAATTATGTGATTTTATGCATATTGTTTAGAAAGGTGTACACCAAATTTAGTGCTTGCCTTATGTTTACAGTGTCACAAGGATTATCAAATTTCCTATTTATTTTAATACTTTTAATACCTAAAAACAACAAACTGATGCTGTGGGTTCCTTATAACGCTGCCCACACTTTTAACGTGGTCTCAGGCTTGGAAGCATTTTTCCACCGAGTGCTTCATCCTAAATGTTTGGTTGTGTACGCTGTCTGTCTGTTTTTAAAAATGTTGAATGTGGCATCTTGTGAGTCTAACAAGTAAAACAGTTCACAAACATAAAGTAGGGTTATTTATGTGTGGTCAGAGGACAATTTCAGCTGCCTTTTATCTCAATTACATTGTGTTACCTCTAAGTGTCGATTTTCTATGAAGCATCCCCCGTTTGTGTTTATACTGTGACAATGCCAATAAATATGAGAAAACACAGGTCTGGATACTGTGCCTTTATTTTACACGAGTGGTTTTGAGGAAACTGACGTACTCGAATTTCTCCACCAGAGGGCGACACAAGCCAGAGTCTATGGGGTTACTCAGTTCATTATGCTCAAGGCGTTAAACTTGAGCCAGCAGATGCCAGAGCTGGGGATCGACGCTATGGTCGTTTAAATACCGAAGAGTAGAGGATCAGCGGTGAGGTCGTTGACCTCTCACTAACCGTGTGTATCTTTGTGAATCGGTGAACTGAGAGTCAGAAACATCACAAACAAAGTAGTTGCTTCAGTGAAAGGAGTGATGCTGCGTTCAGGTTTCGTGCGTGATTTTTATCCGTGTATGTAGAGGAGCATCACTTTCCAATGGGCCGGGTGTGATACATCAACTTTTTTTGTTTTTCTTGTGTTTTGTTGTTAACAAAAACAGGTGAAAGCGTTTATTACACTCTGCCGTTTAACATAATGATCTCACATAAACAAAAACAAAAACAGATTGGACCTTTCATCCTCTCTAGATGAAAGGATTGTGTGTAAGTTTGGACCTATAATACAAAGTAGATGAATGGATGGATTGAGAATAAAAGATAAAAAGTCACGAGCACATATACAACAATGAATATTCCGGTGTCCATGTGCAATTAGGGTGGTAAGTAAAGTGTCCATTTACTTAATTTGTGTGCTAATTTACTTTTCTGCCACAAAATGTTTTAGTCATTTAATTTCCCATCACCTGCCATTGTATGAAATTTATCTCATCAGGAAAATCCTGTATGATCTTTTAGAATATTGTAAACAAAAAATCATAACGTACAATATGAATGCATTCAAAACAACCCAGACACAAATGTTTACATCTTTACCCAAACCTACATAGAACATACAATGAAGAAAAAGCCAATATCTCTTTTAATTTTAATTCATATACTTTGAGAAACAAAATGTGGATCAAGATTTTCTTGTAAAACATTTGTCCCACTTTGTTGGGATCCCATAATTGTTTGAGTATTTTTCAAGCTCACGATGAACTGAAAGCTACGACAAGGGGGACATATTCAACATGAAAACAAGATATCTTTTTAATTATCCTTTGTCTTCTTTACCACGAGTTCCATCTCTATGTCTTATCTAAATATATCGTATGAGGACAAGTGTTGAAGCTGGAAGTTCCGAGGTTCATGAACGCAGCATCACAGCTACGTAACAAGCCGTTGATTTACATATGGTCCGCGGGATAAACACGTAGCTTCGCTGCCCTCTAGTGGCGGAGCGGCCAAACCGCCGCCTCTCTCCAGGCTTGTGGTGACGATGATGATGGTTGTGGTGGTGATGAAGATGAAGATGATGATCCCTGTGGCAAATGAGAGCTTGGCAGGCGGAGCGGCTCAGTACAACACGAGAACGTACTGAAGGCCGCCGGAGACGTGCGTTTGTAAATTATGTACAGAAGTTACCGACTTATCCTCGTTATTTAAACCGGGCTCAGGGCACGTGAAAGGCGGCGACACAACCGAGTCGGCGCGTCGGGAAACAAGCTGAAGCAAACGGCTAAAGAAGCATCTCCGGGGTTTGGAGCTCACGTACACCGAGTGACCGTCTCCTCTCTCGCTCTCGCTCTCTCTCTCTCTCACACACACACACACACACGCCAAGGCTCGACGGCTCTGCTGGGGGATCTTTGCCCACCCGACAAGCCCCGTGAAGCAGCCAGCAGGAGACGGCGCACACCACAACAAACGGACCCGCTTTTTTGGTTTGTTTTTTTGGTAACGCTTTACTGTTTTAATTGTATTTTTTGTAAATGTATTTCAAATTAGCGTCAGCGGGTGTAAAGGTAACCTAGTGGTGCACCTGGCGTCTGTAAATAGCCGTAGGAAGAAAGAGTAAATAACTGAACCCCCCGGTTGTTATCAGCGAGTTAGCCTAGCTAGGTTTTTCTTCTTCCAATTCTTCATTTCTCCACAACATCTCTGGAGCCACGAGCCGCATCGGGGTGAGTGTCGTTTGTTGTTCTTTTGTTTGTTTTTTGTGTTTTTATTTTTTACTGTCTCACATCAAAGAGCGAATTCTTTCAAGTCTGGCTGGGAATCAAAGGCACTGACGCCTATGTTGCACTCATCTTATTAGTCGGGTTCGTCTCCTCTGTGCTTCCTGTTAGCGCGCATTACTCTGAGATACATCAGGTGCAATCGGTCAAGTGCAGATCTACTGGTGTGAGTCAGTCAGTGACTGATAGGCAGGCAGACAGGCCCACCGACCCCTCACACTTCCTTCCATCCCATCGTCCACCTCCCCCCCCACAATGAGTGCAGCAGCCCGCCGCTGGATGAAGGCAGAGGGTGGGTGAGTTTTGTCGGTGGATGTAATAATGATGATTAGTGGTGTGAACCGTCACCATGTTCTCGGACCCCCCCCCACTTCTTACTCCCGTGTCTCCCTCCGCTGGCATGGTGGCGTTTAAAGTCAGCTGAGCCGCCTGGGAGCCAATAGCTGCACTTCATGGTGCCTGCACATCCAGGCACCACTGTCTTGTGAACAGTAGCTACGTGCCTCTGCTGCTGGAGCCTATAAATAACACGCATTTTGCCCCTAGAGCCACATAACATACTGCACGAGCAGTTCTTATCACGTGGTCTCTGTTTTAAAAGATCCACTCTGTACCATTTAAAGGTGCAGCGCGTACGATTTGGTGACATCTAGAGGTGAGGTTGCATGTTGTATCCATCGCCTCACAGTGTCCCTTTCTAGCTGGCAGGAGAATACGTGGTGGCCCCCAGTTGCCAGTATATCTAGGTCAAGAGATGTTTAGTACGTCCACTCTGGGTTACTCTGAAAACATGGCGGCCCCCGTACAGAGCGACCCGCTCCAGAGGGACCCGCTCCTGGTGTAAATATACGTTAAAGGGCTCATTTAAGGGTCATGTAAAAACAAATTCATACATTTTTGTGAGTATACGTTCACACAAATGTCAACACATCATTTTTTATTTACATATAGAAGTGACAAAAATGAACCAAAATCTTACACATTGCACCTTTAAGTGAAAGTATTGCAATATTGATATGCTCATGTATTACACGCGTAGTGTAAACATTTAAAACGATGTTTGCATTATCTCAGGAAGGAGGAAGGTTCTTGAATGAAGACTTACATTCACATAGGAAGTATGTCCTTTTCATGGAGGCGGCCATGTTTTTTTGTTTTGTTTCACAACAGCCCAGATTAGCCCCTTTTTGAATGTATACGCTGCGAGGCAGGAGTATTCAGCTGCAGCATACATCACCACTAGATGTCACTCAATCCTACATACTGTACTTTTAAACAACTGGCGCACACTGTTTCCTACATAGGCAGCAAAGTACACGAATTGATCGCTTTTATTTTTTTCGTCTGGTGTGCATGAATTATGAATATCTCTAAGCACAGCCTCGTTACCTCCCGTATTGATATCATACATATATAAATAAAGCCGCTGCGATCGTCTGATAGTCCCACCGAGAGCCGTAGTGAGTTACTCAAAGCATTAGAGGAGGATGCTCTCTCCTCTGAAAACAGCTGACAGCTGCTAAATGACTCAAATCAACACGCTGCTGATCCCCGGCCGCGCCGTCCTCCATTAAAGTTCACGCAGCATTTGCGGGAATAACGAGGGATCAGTGGTTGATATGAGCCCCAGGATAAGTAAAGCCACTTTGGTGACATGTAATCCTAATTCATCACTGGTTGATGAAGGCGGCCCATTCTCTCTCTCTCTCTCACCTGGATTAGAGGGATCCACTGATGTGGGCCGCCCCTGCTCACCGAGGGGAATAAACGAGAGAGAGTTAGATAACATATTCTCTCTCTCTCTCTCTCTCTCTCTCTCTCTCTCTCACTCTCTCAGTGAACAGTACACTGTGTGTGCTACCTACAGTACAGACCACTCTCCCATGCTTGACCTGGATTGGACAAAAGTCCTCGTTGTGTTCCTCAGCCTTGAGTTTTTGCTCCTAATGGGAAGAGAACAGCCATTGTGCGTTTGATTCTCGTGGCCAGCATTCGATATCTTTTTCATCGCGTTGCCAAACAGAAATGCCGTCGGAGAGCGAGGACGCGCGAGTGAGTGGCCGGTGCGCCACCTAGTCATGTGATCTTTGCACTTCAGGAGCGGCTCCGAGTTCATCGTCCTTTGATGACTGACGGTCTTGTCCGTCGCTCGTCAGCTCTTGGGTTCTCGCTCTCCTCCGTGCTCGTCCTGGACCTTGTTGTTGTTCATTGTAACGGTGCCACCCAATCCTAGTCTGAGCACCCCCAGTTGTTTTGTTGTGACAGCAGCGCAGACAGAATGTCTGCCCTTTGAAGGATTTACACCTGCCACTGTGCTCCCCCCTCCCCCCTCTCCCCCCTCTCCCCCCCTTGCTCTCTGTTTTTAACCTGGTCCACGGTTCAGAGGCAGTGCTCTGATGTTCAGAACACCTGCTGTGTGGCACCAGGCCCGTTTGAATGGTGGCCAGCTCCAGTCAGAACCCCTGGCACCTCGGCTCTTGACTCCTCACACCAGCCAGCTCCCGCCTTCTCCTCCATAAAGGTGCAGTGCGTAAGATTTGGTGACATCTAGAGGTGAAGTTGCATGTTGTATCCATCGCCTCACCCTTCTGAGGGTGCAGGAGAACCTATGGTCGACTTCAGCTGTCATTAAATCTCAATTTTCTTTCGTACTTCCACTCTGGGCTACTGTAAAAACATGGCGGCCCCCACAGAGAGGACCCCGCTCCTCATGTAAATGTACACTCATGGGCTCATTAAAGGGTAATGAGGAAAAAAAATATGTTGATGTGATTATAAATTCATGAAAATACCAATAGGTAATTGTTTTGTAATATTTTTAGAAGTGACAAAAATGGCCAAAATTGTATACGCTGCACCTTTAATTATAGGGTTACATATTCAAAATGTGAAAAGTGCAAACTGCTAACAGTTGGACGACTGCCACGGAGGCCGCCATGTTGCCTTACCATATTTTTTTTTACAGTAGCCTAGAGTGAACAAATTAAATAGTTTTTGAGTTTTAATTGGAACAGAATTTGAAAAAAAGACCCTATTTGACTTGAAGGGATGTGTGAGGTGCGGGGTTTTTCAGTTGCCTGTGATTACATTCAATAGAATAGAGATGACAACAAGTGAATCCCTGAATTCCAAATCGAAAATAATGTTGGTTTTCACCACAGAGCTGTGACTAATGATGTTTCCATCATCATTTAACTGTTGATTCTTTTTGACCAATCATCTTTTCAATGTAAGGTGGAAAATATTAGTCACAGTTGTACAGTCCCCCCCAACCCCCTGCCCCCGTCACATTAGCAGCTTGCTGTGCATCACATTAACACAAATCTGTGACAATGGACACAGCAACGGAAACTATTCCTATGCTAATGTAATCACCTCGTATATTCAGCCTTGTCCAAGCACTTAAAGCATTCCTCCTCTCCTCCCCTCTCCTTTCCTCTCCTCTCCTCCTTTCCTCCCCTCTCCTTTCCTCTCCTCTCCTCCTCTCCTCCCCTCTCTTCTCCTCCTCTCCTCCCCTCTCTTTTCCTCCCCTCTCCTTTCCTTTCCTCTCCTCTCCTCCTCTCCTCTTCTTTTCTTTTCTCTTCCCTTCTCTTCTCTTCTCTTCTCTTCTCTTCTCTTCTTCGGTGCACAACTGTAGCTGCCTTTGTTTGGACAGAAACTTAGCTATAGTCACTGCTTTCATTTACACAAACATTGGCACATATTTTATCAGGCGAAATCCCACCCAGCCCCCCTTTTTTGTCTGTGCCACCCCTCCCTCTCATATCTCTCTCCCTTGTTCTCTTTCACACACACATTTTTCCCACCCCTTGTGCTCGCCCCTCTCGCGCCATCTCTCCTTCCCTCTCTCTCTCTCTCTCTCTCTCTCTCTCTCTCTCTCTCTCTCTCTCTCTCTTTGAAACTCCACTGTCCGCTTGCTCCCACCCACCACAATCCCTTCCTGTCCCCCTCACCACTTTTTATTCGCTCTTTTTATGTGCATGTCCCCCTCAATTGGAACACACACACACACACACACACACACCGAGCCCCCGGGCTTGTTTCTTGTCTGCCAGCCTAATTTTGCAGCTCCAGTCTGGTTCGAGGGGACTAATTGTGTGTATCACCATGAAGTTGAATGGCAGAGTAATCGTATGTGCACTGTCTGTTGGTCTCTGAGCGACCGTACGTTGCCCCACCCACCCACGTCTTTACAAGCATAAAAAAAAAGTTCCAAGAAAAACAAACATGGCTTCACGTGGATTCTCACAAGAGAATAGAGAGGAGCACATCCTTGGCAGTGGTGAAGCGAAGGTGTCATGATGATTCTTGCTGCACATTTCAGGAATGGTGAGGCAGCTGCAGGTGTTCTCTCCCGTAGTCCCACAGCCTCGAGCCTGGAGGGCAGACATGAGAACAGCATGTCATATGTTCAATTCTCACGAACTACAACCGCCAATGGAGGAATTCATTAAGCGATTGTGACGCGTGAGGTTTGACGCCACACCAGCCTCACTTTGCTGCCGAGGCCAGATGTCACAGGTTCAGCTGCCGTGTAGGTTTTTTGTTACCTTCACTTTTGATTCACCACATTCGCCCACACGCTCAGTTGCTTGGTCATTTGGCTGGTGTCAGGAAATTCCTCTTGGCATTCTTTCATTGAAAGGGGACATGCTGTTTGGGTACGTGCATGTGTGCGCGCGCGTGCGTGCGTGTCCGTGTGTGTGTGTGTGTGTGTGTGTGTGTGTCCAGTTCTAAAAGTGTGATTGGGATGGAGAGAAAAGAAGAGTGAAACAGTTTGTTGAAGTTCAATCACACCATCTGCGTGCGTGCGTGCGTGCGTGTGCGCGAGTGCATGTGTGTGTGAGTGCATGTGTGTGTGTGTGTATGTGTGTGTGTGTGTGTGTGTGTGTTTGTGTGTGTGTGTGTGTGTCAGACTGGGCTGGTGTGAGAGACAGTGATGGGGTTGAACGTGCCTGATGTACTGTGATAACTCTGTCCGGTATGTGGCTTTCATGGGAACTCCTTGCCCTGGGGACATTAGCGAATAAGCTCCTGTTTAAAGGGCAACTTCCCTCTCTTTATCGTCTGTTGTTTTTCCCCTTTTATGTGCACCACATCCTGTTAGTCTTTACCTATTTGGTCTCACTGTACTCTACAGTGCATCCCCCTGGGTCACCCTAATAGAAATTATTTTCCTTTTAGCTAACGTCATAAAACAGCCGTGGTTAGATCTCGGTTTGAGCTGAAATGAGAAACTACTTAAACAATTCTTCATAAAATGAGCAAAACAGCTGTGTTAAACCCTTAAAGGTGCTGTGTGTAAGACTTAGTGACGTCTGTTGGTGAAGTTGCATATCGTGTCCCATCGCCTCACCCCTCCCAATGCGAGCATGCAGGGGAAGCTAAGGTGGCCCTCAGTTGTCATTCAAGCTCAAAAGATGTTTTTGCACATCCACCCTGAGCTATTGTAAAAACATGGCAGCCCCCGTTGGGAAGACCCGCTCCTGATATAAATATACATTGAAGGGCTAATTTTAGGATAACATAAAATAGTCATGTATTGATTGTACATTCGTAAAAAATGTCCACTTATAATTGGCTCTTCATCCTGTTTTTACAGATAGAAGTGACAAGAATTTAATCGTACACACTGCGCCTTTAATTTCACAAAAATCATCCGGGTATCTTGTTTTAGGGACATTTCAAAGTTGCTTTATGTAAGAGGTAAAACTATTTGGTGAAATAATGTCAGTTTTTATCAACGGAAATTGAACGTAGGATTAAAGTTTTGATATTTCTTGAATCTAGAATTACCTGGGTATTGATTGTTTACATTTCCCTAGAATGAACCCTGGGTATCTACATCAGCAGCTCGTCCTCTCTGTCGAAACCACCACATTTTTGCAGTTGCTCGGAAACGACTGAGTTTTAATAACTGAGGGCGACCATTGGTTCCCCTGCCTGCTGGCCACAGAAGGGGCGAATGGTATTGAGCTGCACCGTGCAGCCTCATCGCCAGATGTCCATCGATTCTACACTCTGCACCTTTAATTCCGGCTAATCCACTTTACCCACAGCTCTGCCCATCTCTGCTCTGTAATTCTTTTCGATTCATTGCCCCTTACTGAAAGTCCCCTCATTCTTTCGTTGGTATCTCCCAGATTTCTAAGTTGCTTTACATAACAATGTCTGCTACTGTCAGATCACCAGAGGCGGCTGTGGGTTAGAGTGCACGGTGCCTGGCCTCGAGCTGTAAGACGGTCTTCCTCATCTGTGCTCCACATTTTGTAGTGCCCTTGGGCAAGACGCTAGATCTCTTGCGTCACTTATGCACTGTGCAAGTGTTTCTGTGACTAATCTAAATGCCACTGTACAATTGTTTGTTTGACAGCAAAATGTAAAAAGTGAAATATAAATAAAAAAATCCAGACTGTTTGCCATCATGGCTTCAACAGCATGATTTACAGGATTCATCAGTGTGTTTTAGGATACAGTGGATTAACTGCAGCGGATTAATTACACACAACTTTTGTCTGTTTTCATCTGTAAAGTTACACATCGTATTTAACTTCTGTTATTTAGAATTACAGGGTAGTGTGACAGGTCATTTAATCCACGTGCACCAGTGATTCTATAATTAGTTTTGTTACTTGAGTTATTAGGTGTGGAGTGTGTAATGGGAGGCCGTCGTCCTATTCCTAATTCAAGTTCTTGCTCAGAGTTTAATGTCTTTGTCGGGGGAATGTTGCCCGACTCGAAACCTTTCTTGTTCGTTGAGAGCGTCTCAGCGGTCGGTCCTCATCAGCCTATTGTGTTTTGAATTTGATTGATGGCTCCAAGCATTGCACATCAGGCTCCTTTTGCTTTGAGCCTGGAGAGACAACAGGCGTGACATGAGTGTTAATGACTGCGGTGTTATAAAGGAGATAATAACTGCTGCAGACCACTGGCCAAGCCCCCCCCCCCCCGCCCACCCCCGGTGGTGTTGGCGGGCTTTGCTTGTTAAAAACGAAGTTAAATGTCTAGACGTAATACTTTGACTTTGACTCCGGCCGTCTGGCAGCAAGGACTGTGTTTCAGGGGCCAAGACCGACTGTACTTGTGAATACCTTCGTAGCTCCGGGTGCTGTAACACGAGACTAGAGTGAGGGGCTGAAGGCAGTGGCCCCAGACGGCACCACGTGCTCAACAGTAAAGTAACATGTGTTGAGTCTTTCTCTAATGTGCAAAATGAGGCAAGACCCCAAACACCGCTGCACCTCTTACTTTCTGCAGTGAAACACCTAAGAACTCTACTTAAAGGTGCACGTTTCTTAAGATTTGTTGACATCTGGAGGAGCAGTTGCATGTTGTGTCCATCACCTCACCTTTTCCCTTCCGAACATGCAGGAGAACCTATGGTAGCCAAGTTGTCATGGCGGCCCCCACGTAGAGAGGACCACCCTCTTCATGTAAATATACATTAATGGGCTCATTTAAGGGTCATGGAAAAGAACAAAACATTCAGGTGATTATAAATTCATGAACATGTCAGTATGTAATTGTTTTGTGATCTTTTCAGAAGTGACACAAATGACCCAAATCGTACACACTGCACCTTTAAACAGGTTTTTGGCAATAGCACCGTGTTTAATCCGCATTTTCTCCCGGGTCAAATGACTCGGCAACCGCCACAGGTTTCAAATCCACTCATGCCTTGATGGGATCACAACGCTGCTCGTTTTCTCCTTCTCGGGGCATGTTACACATGTAGCCTTGAACACTTGTAAGTGCGACTGCTCCTCACAGCTTGATGCAGTGCTCCACATATTTAGTCTATTGCCTACATCAAGACACTCCCAGGTAATTACTTCATACTTGGTAATGTCTTCGCTAGTTTCTTCCACCCATAGACTCGTGCCTGTCGGGGCAGAGGCGCCATATGGCGACAGATGCAAAGTTAACAGAGGAGACGTGAGGATACGGATGTTTGAAATGTCTCACTCATGTCTACACACACACACACACACACACACACACACACACACACAGGCACAAACTAAACAGTGAAAAAGAGTTATAGAAGCCATGTCAGAGGAATCCTGCTGTGTCAAGTTTCACCTTCAGCTGACAGAGGCTGGTGCGAGGAGCAATTTGAAACTGTGTCTTATTTCCCTGCCTGAACGCCTGACTGGCCTCACCACTGAGTAACACTGCTGGCTGACTCCTCCCGCTCTCATCATAATCACAAGTGCATGAATCCTTTGTTGCCGACGTGTGGCAGTCACTCTGCTACAGTTGGGCAGCTCCCTCTCCCGTGTATGAATAATTCACCCCCGTAGTTCATCATTCATATTTAATAACCTGGATGGAGTACTCTCCTAACTGCAGCTTTCTGTTTACTAATGGAGCTGTTGAGCACAACTTCAATCACCAGACACTGATGAACGTGCACTCAATGAGAGCCGAGGGGGTGTGTGTGTGTGTGTGTGTGTGTGTGTGTGTGTGTGTGTGTGTGTGTGCTCAGGGGACTCGTTGGTTTAAATGTCAATCTTCCTTGATAAACGGGTTGAGTTAGATGAGAGTGTTGGAATAGTATCACTATAATCAATATTATTACTGATAATATGTCGGTACTGTAACAGGTATTTTTTACCCAGTCAGAGCTCACCACTAGAAAGTTGCCCTCTCCACCCCAGCCCAACAACATTTTCAGGGCTTATGATAATCATTATGATAATCATAATAATCATAATAACAATTATTATAGTAATAATAATAACAACAATAATAATAATAATAATAATAAGAACCATAATTACAGTAACAATACTTTCTTTTTTGGCACTTTTTGAACAAGCAGTCCAAAGTGACACACAAAGTGACATCACAAATGAATAAAACAAGTACAAATTGTGATATTACTGATAATGTCGTAACCAAGATGTTTCAGTCAAACCAATGATCAGGGCTGATGTCGTGTCACTTTATCTGCATTTCATTTCAACAATCATGAATGAAATGACCTCCTGCTGGTCGAAGTTTTAAAATGAACATCCTATAAACCAATTAAAAGTTTTCTTCGTTGGACATTTCTGATCAATACTCTATTCTCATTTCTAGTGCCTGAACCTTCCTCTGGTTCCTCCTACAGGAAATCTTTGAACCAATCATGCAGCTCTGCAATATCTTCTCATTAGTATGTGGCATTAGGCTACACAATGAGCCTAATTGCAAGAAATGTATTAGCAGATGTTTACCAGGGCGCCACTCTCTGAATTCACAATTCAAACAACTACGTTTGATCTGAGCAGACAGAGCTCAGTCAGTCTGCCGATCCAGTAGGAATGATTTCACATCCCTCTGTGCAGTTTGAGTTACATGTGTTTTCATGCAGGGACAGGGATGTTGTGATGGTGGTGTTTTTTTAAATTTTTTTAATCACAGTGTATTCACAAGAGTTTTTATTCACTCGTGTTCTGGTTTAGGAGTTAGAGCAGGCTTTCCTCCCAGCAGAGGGTTTAATCCCTGTTTTTTGTGTCAGTGTCCTTGAGCAAGACAGTGAACACCCAATCACCCCATTGGTACCACAAAGCACCTTGAATGATAATTGGAAATAAGTGCAATTAAATAAATACATCAAACTCTCAGGTTGACAGACAAAAATAGACTTTCTTATCGAGGCTAAAAAAAAAAGAGAACATTACAGAAATTCTCTCCTCAGACTGTCTGAATATTGATGCAGTGTATTTTTTATGTCTTGCAGGGCTCTTGTGAAGACTTCCGAAAAAACAACAGTTTGAGAGAAAAGTGCCGCAGCTCTCCAAAGACTCCTCGTTGAGTGTGGGTCTGTCAGATCTGGGAGACGTGTGGTTTTCTTTGATTTGCGCTGCATTCATGTCGGCTCGGAACAACATGTAGGAAATGGTGAAGAGGAAAGCGAAGATCATTCTCCAGCGGCGGTGGTCTCACCCCTTTGTTCTACATTGAAGAAAAGGAGACAGAGATAAGGGAGGGGGGAGGGGGGTGGGGGCAGAAGGAGAAGGAGAAGGGTCCTCGTTTTGACCGGAAACGGAGCTGGACGGATTACGCGACAGACTGGAAGGGGCGAGTGGGTGACCACAGATAAAGAGAGAGACGGGGACTGACGGAGCAGCAAAGGTTCGGAGGAGGAGGAGGAGGTCGAGAAGGGGTTGGAGAGGCCCGACCCCATGGCTACGGACCCAGGAGAGCCCACAGGCACTGAGGACTCCTCGGAGAAACCTGATGGACAGAGGGAGGAGGACACGGAGCAGGAGGGCAGGGACAACCAGCAGTGGGAGAGGACGCAGAGCACCCCATCAGACCTGCCGTCCTCCCAGACTCAGGAGAGGGCCGTGTCGGGAGGAGACGATGGAGGAATCCAAGGCAGAGGAGGAGGAGGAGGAGGAGGAGGAGGAGGAAGGCGAGGGGATGCCAGCCTGGAGGGAGAGGAGACCACACTCAAACCCATTTCTTTCTCAACGCCCTGCTTGTCGGTGGACTCTAGTCATAAACAGCTGAGGAAGGAGAAGCGCTTCTTCCGGAAAAGCGTGGAGATTTGCGAGGAGGACGATGAGGTGGACGTCGCCCCCGGGCCGCCTCACAGTGCCCCGCATCTGGAGCTGCGTTCCTGCGACTCAGTCTTTGCCACCGGTGCCCAACAACAGGGGGCGGCTCTGTCTTGCGCCAACATCGGCCACGACCCATCTTGCGCCGGCTCCAATCAGGAGCCCGGCAAGGACACTCCTTCCTCCAAGGAGAGAGGGAAGGAGAGGGACCGAGAGCAGGAGGAGGAGGCAGAGATGAAGGCCGTGGCCACCTCTCCCGGAGGAAGGTTCCTCAAGTTTGACATTGAACTGGGACGAGGAGCCTTCAAAACTGTGTATAAAGGCCTGGACACTGAGACCTGGGTGGAGGTGGCTTGGTGTGAACTTCAGGTAAGGCAAAGACTTTTATTTTCCACATTTTGGTGAAGCTGGTTTGATGAGACGAGAGACGAATGAACTCCTCGACAAAGAATCCGGAACACGTGAGGGGTGGATAGATAGTATTTCCAATTAGCGTGCCCCAGTGAGCTTTAAACCCAGCGTTGTGCAAAGTGAATATCATTAAATGTGTCCCAGGAGCCCTCACTCTTGAAGTCTGCGAATCTCAGCACGTTGTGTGTTTGCTTTTTCATGCTGTGAGACAGCGATGCAGCTGAGAGCGGGGTGAACAGGAGGAGCATCGCTTGTAGCTGAGTGACAGCACAAAGTGAAAATGGAGGCTTATCCTTTTCTGGGCCTGTTATGAATAATAGAATAGAATCAGGCCAGGAGTGCTGCGTCTTGTTGTGATAGTGTGTCCCTTCTGATTCAGTATTTCCTCTGTAGGCCTGAATTTAAAAAGAGTTGATTCATAAAATGAAAGCGCGTCTAGATTTCAGGGTTCTTGTTTCCAATGACGGTGTGATGAAGGTGTGGGTGGGTTTGAAATGAGTGCCGGGCCTCCGCATCATTATCTGGAAATGAGAAAAAGCAGCTTGTTGGTTTTTTTTTTTTATCTGTGGTCTATCTTGGTCAATGTAACAAAGGTCCTTAAAGGTCCAGTGCAAAAAGCTAATGATAGAAATCAAATAACTTCCAAGAGATTTAGATATCAATAGATTCTACACACTATACCCTTTGTTCCATTCTAATGTATAGCACAGTACATGGGGGGCATATTGCACTGCCTACTCTTGGCTTTTATGCATTATATGCAATGGTCATTTGAAAAGGAAGCTCTGAATGGGACACGTAGGAGTAACGGCAGCAACCATCCAGTTAATGAAGCCTCTGTCATGCATTGACATTGCAGTGGGAGAAGAATGACGAAATACGATGGAGGTTATGAACCAGAGCACTGCCATGCTCATTGTGCTCGGGTGTAAATATTGTTTGATGGTGCAGTTTGTGGTGGGAGACAGAAAGACGAGTGGAGGAGAGAAGACATGCATCCCTCTGACTCTTGGCCCCACAATAGAGAGCAGTGTTGTGCTAAGCCCAAGCGATTTGACTGCTGGCTTTGTGTGAGAAAAGTCAGTCATGTGTTTGGTTTGGAGCTAATTCCAAAACAAGAGCCTTGGCTAATCCTTGAGATCAGGCCCTGTCTGCTGGACTAACGAGCAGCAGGCACGTCCCCATCACCTTTCCTGGTTTTACTCCAACATCGAGCAAATCGGCCTCACACCAGCAGTCGTTCATGTCAAACATTTCCTTTTTCTCAATGAAACAGAAGTCGGCTTAAGGTGACTGTCGTGGCCACACGGCATCTGCGCTATCCAGTTTTGGGGTCAAATGAAATCCCATTGGGTTTTTATTTGCCTTTGCTTTAGCCGTCACAGCGCACGTGGACATCAATGGCAAATCATACACGTTAATTAGAAACACCCTTTACATCTTGCAGTGTGTATAATTTGACATTATACCTGACACAGTGAGAGAGAAGGGAGAGAAAGATACGAGACAGAGGAGGTGATGATGAGAGAGACAAACAGATGATGAGCCAAACAGAGGATTAGCGTGGTTTCCCTCCTGCAGAGCAAAATCCTATAGTTAGTTCTATGTTACCACATGCAGGGGAACACACACACACACACACACACACACACACACACACACACACACACACACACACAAACAACACACAAGACAATGGCCAGGTCAGACAGCTATAGATGGTGTTTGTTGATCTAGTCACATGAGCCGCATTGTTTACCCCTCTTCATCAGTGCCTGTGCAATGATTGGAACATTGATTATTGATTGGAATAATGGTTGGTAGATATAATTGGCTCGCTCGTATTAAAGGTAAAGTGTGCCATTCGTTTCCAAAACCCTTCATTGTATCAGTTGAAATCCACTCCACACTCTGAAAGTCATCAATGACTAAGGTCTGGGGGGGAAATGGTGTCTGTAGTCTTCACAGTACTGACATTAAAATAGCAACAATCTCATTTGAATCAATTATATGATTGGCTGTGTGTGTGAGTTACCTGAACTGACCCACCTCCCGGTGCACAGATCCTTTGCACAACTGGACCATTCACAGAGAATGAATGGGAGAGGTCTACACCGCTGAAGCAGAGACAATAGCCAGACTCACTGATGATG
>JAFBJT010091498.1:25281-83383 GCA_016785325.1 Chascanopsetta lugubris | reverse complement strand
CTATATAAATAAACTTTGATTTGACTTTTTGATTTGATTAAAGTAATAATAATAATAATAATAAGAGAGAGAGAGAGAGAGAGAGAGAGAGAGAGAGAGAGAGAAGGAAAAGAAATCTGCTGTTTCTCTGATTTCCCCCCCCCCTTGCTCTTTTTATAGACCCTCTCATGGTTTTCCAGGCAGACCCCCCACTGAGCGGAGCGCTCGGCCCGGGTGCAGCTTTATTTCGTTTGGATCAAGTCAAATACCTCCACTTCCACCTCTACCTCCACCCCACCTCTGCTCTGCCTCACTTCAGTTCCCCGCCACCCTCCAGCTGTTCTCTCCCTGCTGTGAATACTTTGAAATCTTTTTGAACATCCTGATTTCATTTGAATATCCCTGCTGCACTGTTTCTCTGGAAGCTTCCAGGTGTGGATTGAAATGGTGATTGAAATGATGCCGCGATAGCAACGTGGGCACACTCCTGCTCTACCTGTGCTCCGACCATTTTTGGATGAACCAGGAAGTAGAAGGCACTGTGCAGAAACCTACGGGTGACGGCACGGACACAATTACTTTCAAAGAAAAAGTGAAAATCATTTTTGAAATCAAGAAAATACGTCCTGATGAAAAAAAGAATATGAACAAGTTACAACAGCATTTGACCCCAAAGCACCTAAAGTCTGAGAAACTGTCAAGTCTTTATGTACGGTGTCAAACCACTACTGGCCAGAGAAAGTGTATTTTTGGACAGAGATACTTGCGTTGACAGAGTTACCGCAGTTTTCAGAGTCAGATTACAATCGTAGAATAAAGCCTGTGAGAAGATGGAGCTCTTGTGTTTGGGACTGAGACACACGGCTGTTCCTGAAATTCCTGGAATGACTGTTATGCATCGGGTAAATGAGTAATTGGTTGGTGAGAGCATGAATAACAGACTTGGTGTTTTGTGTTTTACCATGTTGTGCCTGGGCGAAGTCTCTGGCTTTCATCTATCTATCAGTGCTTTTAATCTGAAGGAGCCGCGTGAGCCTCATTGATCATCACATCAGTGTTGTACACTCTTCTCGGATCTGACGATGGTTTCCTTTCACTTCTCTCAGCACTTTCCTTTCTTTTGTTTGGCCTGTTTTACTTTCTTTTATTCTGACATATGCAATTTTATGGTGCTTAACCATTAATTTTGAGGCTTGGCTGAGTGTGCGGTGGTGTGTGTGTCTGTGTGTGTGTGTGTGACGGGTGAAGTTTAGTAGCTTTGAAACTATGTGCACAGATCATGTAAGTTCCAGATATGAGGTAAGAGCGTGGGGGTGATGCCAAAAACCCAGAAGGAAACAAAACGAGATAAAAGGAAGTTAAAGACTCTGATCTTGCATTACTTTATCTGTGGTGATTGACTGACTGATGAGCTCACACACACACACACACACACACACACACACACACACACACAATACTGGTTAATCATCATCAAGCCAGTCAATCAGTCAGTTTGCTCAATCCTGCACTGAGCAGCCATCTGAAGCCACTGTGTCATTCACCTTGTGGACAGACCCTCTGTCTCCCAGCTGAGTGTTATTGCAGAGCTCTAACTGCTGAGAGTCCACACATCCACCACTCTCCGGGGGACCATGACACTGCGGACGCTCCCTGTGGTCTCACCCTCCCTCCTTCGCCCCATCCCCGGGGGACGCTGGGTTCCCAAGAAGAGGGCTATAACACAGCGAGCGTCGGCTGCTGTTGCTCCACTCAAATCCGGGCCGACTTAAGCGTTTCCTGTCAAAGCCATTTCTGTTGCCCTGCGCTGACCCGACGCCATCGCGCGTGATTATTGCTGACAAGGATAAGGACAGGATCAATTTCGGAGCGCCGACCTCCTTTGACCTTATCTGGAGAACGCGACGCTGTCAAAGTTCAAATTGTACAAAAGAAAAACATTTAACATGTAAGAAGCATGTTGTTTATCCCACTTGACCTGACCTCAACCCTCAGCGGCTCATACTCAGGCTGCTAGACGGAGGCCTGGCTTCTGTCTCTGCGGAGAGAGCTACATACGAACATACAGAGGCTCGAGCCAACTGGAGAGGAGGAGGAAGCGGTGGAGGTGGAAGTGGAGAGCAGGCCTGCAGCTGATTGGGTCGGAGCTGGGTCGTTTGTGGGTGATACACAGGGGGGGTTTAGTTTAGTTTGGGTGAGGAGGAGGAATCCTCAACTCCCACCAGGGCATTATCAGGACTCATCCTCTTTCCAAGACAACCAAACACTGCATTTGCATAAGCTGCAATAAGTTTTGTACATGAATAGAACTTCCTTTGTGATCACTATTTCTTCTGAACAACTGTTTCAACAACTATTCCCTCAGAAAACTTAAAAAAAAAATTTTTTTTTAATCTCTATATGAGCATATCCAAGGGGCGTGGCCTCTCGGGTGACACCTGGGCCGACCTGGCACATTCTGTGGATGCTATGACAGCACCATGGGCCCAACCCAGCTCTATTTCAGCCCCTCCTCTTGACCCATTTTTTTAGATGAACAAGGAAGTAGGCGGAGTGAGGCACCGGCAAGATGGCGACGCACGAACGGCCCACAATGAGCCTCATAAGCACTCTGCAGAAACCTATGGGGGACATCATGTGCACTACGGTCTAAGATACAAACAAACAAATCAATCAACCGCTTAACAAAAGGACAAAATGAAGAGAATGACAAAACAAACAATAACAACAACAAACGATGACCAGTGCTGTAATCCTACCCTGTGGTGTGGAAACCACTGACATCCCCTCCTCAGATCCCAGGTCAGTGACTGAACGTAGCTCTGTGCCTGTCCTGGTCTGTGTCACTGTTGCAGCAAACAGACTGGGTAACCTAAAGTAACCCCTTCCGAGGAAGTCACATTGCATAAAAACACCAAACACAGTCCAGGGCTGTGGACCACTAACTCAAACCAGCAAAGACCCACCGAGGTTCACTCGGTGGAATAAGACGATCCCATCTGTGCAGTTGAACTTCTCAAACCAGCCACAGTCTCAGCTCTGACTCAACACGCCGACTCTTACACTGATTTTACCGAGTCATAGTTTCATATTTCCACATGTTCACACACACACACACACAAAATACATGCATGAGGCGTTTGCTCTTAATCAGTGTTTATTATGGGATATCACTGATCCTGCAGAGGTGATGGAGTAACCCTAACCTTCACTGATGTGCCGCCAAAATCGACATAGCTCTTCTTGGGCCCTAACCAATATATGTGGCAAGTGTTAGAATAATAAAGTATGATAAGATATTACATGATCTGTATAATGTGTGTATAATGAAACACAAACCCTGAGGCTCTCCTCACACTGATTCCCTCAGTAAAAGTCAATGGGATTTTGCATTGGATTTGAAATGATAGCTGAAAACGGGCTCTGTAGCAAACGCAGGTCTAGCGTATCGGCCAGTAAGTGAGGAGCCATTCCAAACACAGACTGACTTCAAGAGAGGGCAACATGACGTGTTAGCATATCAACTGTGGGACTCATTCCTGTGATAGTCTTCACAGAGAGGGGCAGGTCCTCTTCCGTCCTCCTCTCTTTCTGCCAATGCCTAATGGATACGTTAAACTTCAACTAAATGAAGAGACTTTGGCTTCTGTAAATGAACACAGGGGGTAAAGACAGAGGAAGTTCATTTGTTTGAGGTTGTATACTTAATGAATTGATGTCAGTAAACACTACACAATAAGTCTTTCAATAAATATTTACTCATTATTCCAAACAATAGCTCTTTCTGTTGCGTGGGGCTTGTTGGGGGACAACATGTGGAGGCCAGATTTCCACCTCAGGGATCAGCTTTAGTTGATTTTAATTGAGCTAAGATTCATCTCACAGATGATGTGGTGATTTGTTCATTTCGCTTTAATCCCTGAGGCGTCTGAATAGAATTCAAACCACATCCTAAAGCTGCAAACTGGAGATGGAAAAAAAAAGGGGAAAACCTGGGAACAAGACTATAAGAGCAACACAAGAGGCTTTAGGAGATTAATCATTTAAGCAAAAAGCCAAAATAATCAGGTATACATGATCATACAAATATGTATAACATACATTAATTAGCATTAAACTCAAAGCAGATGGGAATGTATTTCGTTGGAATTTGGTTCTAAACCAACGATTGGAAAAAATAAAATTTGGCCGAAAGGTGTCAGGGAAGACAAAACTACCAAAGTTATAACAGTTCATCCGGTGGGTCACATCAGTGAGTGTGGAAATGTCCAATAGTCGTCAAAACATTCCACTAACAACAACATACGTAAAGCTCATTAGGATTTGAGGTTTGAGAACTAGGAAAGTCTGCAGCACCTAAACCCATGCAACCACTGGGCTATGAACACAACACACATGTAAGGTGTGTGTGTGTGTGTGTGTGTGCAGGGGGAGTGGGGGGGGGGGCTTCCTGCTGTGTGGCCACTAGTCAGCATGTGGTCACATGTTCAACATTCAAACCCTGCATGAGCAACATAATGAGTCCAGACAGGAAGTGGTTGAATTCGAAGGCTGACTAAAAACCAAACATTATTACAGGTTACCCTTATGACTTGAACCGGTGGGGCTCTTTTGTATTGTTGCCGTCGTTATACACCATGTGTGAGGAAGAGTTTAATGTATTGCTACATGGGTTTTTTTTATTCAAGTGTTTTCATCAAAGCCAAATACCGAAGTTGCAGTGCCACTATTTGGCCACTATGTCAATGCTTCACTCACTTTACTCACATCCATGTGTGCTCTGCTTGTGCTCAAAGTCTTCACTTGCACTTGTGTATTTCGCAGATTGGAAAGATTCCTCCACCTTTATCAACAACTTCTCTGGGCATTGTTTTATTAAAGGGATTTTGACAAATTTTGCACCAATAATAAAAAGAGAGAAGCACTGCTCGGATGTTGAGGAGAAATCTTTATGTGCGCTGTGCTATATGCCAAGATAAAGTTGCTGTCTTTGCATAACTGTTGACATAAACAACAGTCGGAGCTCCATGCCAGTTATGAATCAATGTGTCCATTGATGGGAAATGGTAAAGCTATTGTCAGGTGAACCCTCCATGTGTGTGTGTGTGTGTGTGCGTGCGCTGACAGCTGGTGAATGGGTCTTAGTGGAAGAATTCACATAAATAAATCAGCAGATATGTAGAAGGGTCCAACAGTGAAGTAAGATCAGAGACCCCCACAAAGATGCTTCAGAGGCTAATATTGAGCCAGAACGATCAAAGTGCATGTGATTCAGTCTTGGCATGTTCCTCCAGGCAAAGTCCAGAAACACTGATTGAAAAGGTGCTTCTTTCTAACTCTCTGAAATATAGTCTCCACATTGTTGTGCTGGAGGTGTGTGCTTGTGATTTTGGCTAAACAAACTCTGGCGGTCGAAGGGGAGAAGTCTGACACATGACCCCACTTCCTCCCGTCTAATAATCGTTTCATAATCTCGTGAAAGTAAATTCCCACCACGGAGGGTGCAGCCGTATAAACGCACATGTCCATGACTGAGTGATGATGTTAGTCAGCCGGATGTCATGAGATGGAGCGATGAGTTTCACCAAAGAATCAGGATTTCATCAGAGCAGATCAGAGGTAACGCTCGGTCAACATGTGGCATTAATGAACCGCAGCTTCACCACTGTTCACACCAGTTCCTCAGAAAAGGAGAAGTGTTTGAATAGGAACAGATTTAAAGGGTCATTGGAGAAAAATATCGTTTAAATGAGAGTCAGTTTCAGTCAGCCATTATTTAAGAGATTCACCTCAGTCCTGGTCCATTTTCAGTCAAAACCCAGATCAGAGCCCTCAGAGTCAACTGTATCCATCAGCAGTGGGCGTAGATCAGTGGTAGCGCATGCACTTTGAGGGCGTGAGGTCGCGGGTTCAATTCTCAGCCTCTCCATCCAACCTCAGACATATGTCGCTTTGGATAAAACAATCTGCTCAAAGAAATTGGAGAATATAAGGATCGTCAAACTTCACCAGTGTCACGGCCCTCAGGGTGACTCCTATTCTACGTTCAGCTTCACCTCTTTCTAATCCTGCATGATGACATTATATAGTGATCTCACAGAATAGAACAGAGGAGAGGCAAATGGGTAAAGGGTTGAAACCTGCAGATAACTGTTGGAATTGCAGTATGATGATTTGCACATTTTTATGCATGGCCATTTGGAGTCTGGCCACCATGATTTGAACCGTTGTTCTGTGCTGTGTGTACAGACCTCTCATTTTTTCATTATGGTTGTATGTAATTATACTTTTCAGTGGGAGCCTCCACTTACTGTGGTGGAGCCCATCACCCCCCAACCCTGGAGTTCGGATTTCCCACCTCTGCATGTGGGATTCACCGTACAATGAGTCAGCGTGAAATCCAGTCCAATTTTATATCAGTGATAACAGCCTCTCTGTTGAGGGTTTACTCCCGTCACATTTTGTCAAGCCATATTAGGTTTCCCATCATATAAACTAACCATTCTACTGCTGCTGGTTCACATTAAATTCTTATGTAGGAGTGTTTCTGTGTGACAGACTGTAACAGATTTCCATGCAGTGATAGAATCAGTATTTTTTTTTTACCATGGAATATTTGAAGGGGGAACGTCTTATTGACTTGTTTCCCCTATGGGAACAACACAAATATAGCGGTCAGGTATTTCTTTTTTAGATATGTGAATGAATATTCAAACATGACTCAAGCTTGACCTTGACCTTGAAAGAAGCCCGATTATGTAAAATCACTCTTTTTAAGGTATTTAGTGTCAAAGCTGTGTGTCTGGGAGGACTAGTTACTCCCAAAACTGGATAACATGATTAACAGCTCAGGGAGCAGCCCTGCGACACGCCCCCTTAAAACAGAGCATTTTTCAGAGAGGGACAAAAACAGGCCCTGTTACTGTAACTGCCAATAAATAAATTCCATATAAATACGAATATGGTAGAGTACAAAACAATGTTGCCAACATCTTACTATCATAGAATCAATCAGACAAATTAGCACCTACAAAAAAACCAATATAATAATAACCTAAACAGACCAAACCATGGCTCATGTTCCATTCACAATCATGGACCACGAGGGGTTTATGACCTATACAGCAGCCAGCCAATAGGTGGCAATCAAAATGGTTTGGTTTCACTTTTGCAAAGCACTCAAGATGCCTCAGAATGCAGCAATTAAAGCCTGATAATTGAAGCCAGAATTAGCCAGCGGATAAACGTGAACCACTTCCTCGAACAAAACAGTTGTGAGTTGTGTCAGACCTTTCCGGAGAAATGTTTTCTTTGCCTTCATTACAGCCCAAAAAAATGACGTGCACACAAAACCAACATGACACACAAAATGAAAGGGAAAAACCCATAAGGCTTCACATGGGCACAAACCAGAACCATCAAGTGAAAGGACGGTTTATAGTCGAGTGGATCCCACAGGTCCTGACAGAATTGGACTCTGCAGCTGAGAGTGTTTACAGAGCAATGATGAGAAAATTCACTGCTGCAACGTCCAGTACTGACAACACAGAGACATATTATACAGATGCATAAACAAACATGCCAGGCTTACACACATACACATCACACAGATACTGGACACAATCCATGTATATTTGGCTTGGCATTGGCTGAGATCTGACCTCCAGCAACGACGGAATAAAGCTTGTGCTTTATATGCTTTTTATAGTTGTCTATAGAAACTGAGCTTTCTCAACGTCATAAAACTGGGAGAGCCCCAGCGGAGTGGGCAAGAGACCTGCGGCCGGAGAGGCCTTTTGTTTAGATGGCGAGCTCAGCGAAAGGTTTACATCTGCACAACACCTCAAACCCCCTCAGAGACCGGGACACAATAACAGTGGAGGCACTTAGCAAACAAATGGTCCCACATCAAAACACAATGATTGGAGGGTGTGAAGACAATGGGAAGTCCAGAATATCAACAATGGCAGAGGCAATCAACAGTTTCTGTTTGGATTGCGTCCACTGGTGGGGCCGGTTCTGGCCCGTGGGCCGTATGTTTGACACCCCTGATCTACAATATAATGTTTAGATTGTACTGAGAACAAAAAATAATGATTTTCATAAAATCTCACTCATGTAAAGCGCTGCCACAATGTAAGAGCAATCATTTGCTTCAGTGTTTTGATAGGAACTAAGTCCACTTTCTCTGAGAAGGTGTGCACTTTTCCAAATGGTTTAAAATGCCACATTCAATCAAAACTCGATATACATACAGTCTGTTACTTTTCCCAGAATATTTAAATCTAAGATCGTGGTGCCAGGTGGAGAAATAGGAGAAGATAATCAGATATTATTGCAAAATCTGCAGCTGAACCACATCTGTCGAGGTTCAGCTCAGTGACCAGAACTGGCAGCCAGTTCAAACTTTGGATCTCTTCATGTAGCAGAAGAAGTAGGTATGTAATCAAAACAATACTGTGAATGGAAGTAATCTAAAGGTGCAAGAAAAACTGGGTTATCCACTCCGTGTAGCTGTTAGCCTGTCAGGCTAACTACACTAAACTGTATATGTAATTCCTGAAGGTCAACACCCATATCAGTATCTGTGAAGTTCCAACAACCATATACACTGTGTGGACCTTTTCCTCCGTGAGGATGACGCCCATCGATATCGTCAGTGTTCAGGCTAATTCAAAAGAAACACACATTATTACTCACAAGGTTCCCCATAGTCAGAGTACTAATGATACTACCACGACTTCTACAAATAACAGTTATCAAGATATAGTAACAATAGCAGCATCAATAATAATTATCATAATAATAATAATGTTAATAATGACCTTATAATTGTTGGATGTCAGCAAACATCAACGAAAAGATGAAAAAGAAAAGCAGGCGCACACGCACACACACACACACACACACAAACACACACACTCTCTTCATAGAAACAATGGCTGACAGGCAGCGGTGATGCACGGGCCGCCATGACCGTTTCCTGTTTGGCCCAGGGTCATGTCGTTCCTCACCATGAAGAGTCGGCTTGACCACTGATAACAGATCTTATCTGACTGTCAGACATGACATCAGCGTGTCTCTTAGCGACACATAGCAACCAAACATGCCTCACCATTGATATCAGTCGCCGGGCGAAAAACACAACTGCCATGATCGAAGGAAAATGAAAAGTGGAGGGAAGAGGAAATACAACAGAGATGCTATTTGTCACAGATTATAGCTTAACACTGAAATAACTAAGTTATTCAGTCACAGTAACAACCTCGCTCAATGGACAATGGCAGCACTGAACAAAGGAGCCATATGAGAGCGGATGAAGAAAACAATTGGGAGTGCCATAAAATGATGTTTCATTTTTCCAAAACCAAACAGTAATGGCATCAGAATGAAATCGAGGAACACAATGGGGTGGAGATGTCGCCCAAACAGAAAAAGGAGAGGAAATACTACAATCACACACACAGCTCGTCCCTTTTATATGCTTACAATGTATTTTCTAAGCATCAGAGGAAACTCTGGATCTCTCACTCTTTGTCATTTTTATTAGATATGAGTAATGAGTCTGTGTGGGTTCACTAATGGCTATAACATCCACTGAAACCTCCGTATGCTACTTGCTGGTCAGACCTCATGTTTGCATTCTGTAATCTGGATAATGATCCTCCCACATGAACATTAGTGGCCACATGTAAAACTAGTCTGCTATTAAATCAGCATAGAGGGTCAGACTGTAAAGTTAGTGGTCTGGTGGTTTGCGTAAACGTGGTGGCCTGGGATGGAGTCAAGTTCTCATAGCTTGAAGTCTTCAATAGGAATTTAGACACCTGTAAAACTCTTTGCAGGACGATGATTTAATTTTTGGTAAAAATGTCCTAAAGATCAGAAAGAGGCCCAGAAACAAATATCTCCTGGGTTATGTCACGGCTGTGATCAAGAACTCTGATTTTCCATGGGTCGCTATGGCAACCGCTGGTTCTCGTAGCCCAAATGCATTATGGGAGTGACGCTACTGTGTGTGCTCTATGGGCCACATGATCCGAAAGCCAGGCGGCCAACTTCCATAGACTTGAATTGGATCACAGGCTCAATATATTATGCTGTTTTATTAATACATCCGTGGTCGGAAGTGAACGTCCATCTGAACAAACTACAACGTGAAAACATGCAGCTGACATGAATTGCACGCCGTGACACAGTGGATCCATTTGCTTGTTCCTGCGGTAAATTGCAGCAAGTCTATTTGATCCAGATCTGCGCTGGACTGCCTGGGGAAACCTGGAGAAGGAAAATACAGGCTCATCTAATCCACCTCCTCGAGCACAGCACATCTCTTGGAGAGCCAGGAATTAAAGCAGACACAGAGCCTGCAACAGTGGGACCTTGACAGTGAACAGATCAGATGCTCTGGCCTCACACCAGACCTGGTGCCTCATTTATTAAAGGATCCTCTTACGACACAGATCGACTCCAAGACTAAGTTTGGCTTCGGAAAAAAAGTTACGTGAGGATGACAGCATGAGCGATTCACGTGGAGTTATGCTATTGTGTTTGATTTATCGTGGGCTCAGAGTTTTACTATGTGCCACGATGTCTACACTGGTTTTATGTATTTCCGTTTAACCTATGCTGACCTCAGCAAGCTCGTATGATATGACGGAGTAGTGATGTGATACACCCCTGAGAGTGTGTGTTTTCAAGGGAGAGCAAGTAGATGTCACACCTTTCACACCCCTGCCCCTCTATACCCCTCTTAAGGCGAATATACAAAGATGGATGGAGCTTCGTGTCTTTATATCATGTCCTAATTGTGCCTGTCGTATGTAAGGTTGGGTTAAACCGACTAGATTGAGCGTTAGCTTTAGATACTGTGGAGCCGCAATGGAGCCAATCATTCAAATAGGTCGACCACTGCTCATGGGTTGGACACTTGATATCTTAGAAACTTTCGAAACATCAGGCAAAATGTAACCTTTCCCTCTTTATTAAAGCAACATCCCATAAATCAAGACCGGCTGTACCGTTATGATCTGCTTTGACATACATCACACGGCTAAAAAAAAAAGGTGTCGGATTGGGAAACTGAACTGAAATTAGTATCAGATCATGTTTCATGTGCCAACTTGAAGTTCACTGGGTGGCCACTTGAGGCCGTCTCCAAAAGCGAGTCAGTCCTCATAGACTCCCATGTTAAAGTGGTCAACTTTAGAGGTGATTGAAACATGTTTAAAGCCTGGTACAAACTTTGATTTATTGTCTCAATCAGTCGCATGTTTTCCCTTGACAGCAGTACAAGGGTGACGTTTTTCCACACTCACGTATTTTTATTCTATTGAGGTTTGAAGCTGTGCATAATTAAGGGCATGGCCTATTGAGTGTAAGTGTACGTTCTGTGGATAGTACCTGTGCTCCGCCTCTTTGCCAGTTTTTGGATGAACCAGGAAGTGGGAGAAGTTGGGCGCAACTTGACAGCCAACTCCATATCCCACCTGTAGGGGGAGTCTTAGTGTAAAGGTGCATTAGTCCAACCTGCAATGCTGTCAACAAGTTTGTTGTTGTAACAAACTTGACTCTGTGCTGCCCCATATTGGAGGTCTTGTTAGCTAACCACGCACGTGTAATGGGCACATGCCTGTTTGTTTGTTACAAAGAGCATATCTACTGCTAGTAGCCTTACAGACAGTCTGATGTCCTTCTTGCCTCTAGTTGGACACAATGGAATCAAAATAAGTGATCACATCCTCTTCTGTCAGACCTCTACTTTTTAGGTAATGACACAGGCTCGACTCCCCGAGGGGGGAATCCTTCCCTCTGCGATTTCGCTCTGGACCCAAGCCGAGAAAGTTCAAGTTCAAGTTCCGTTTTACTGTCACAGAGCCAGACTGGACGGATTCAGCTCAGCTCAGTTTCCATCTGCACTGCTCCGGGAAGTAATAACAAAAAAAGTGAGCGATAAACTACAAAGCGAGCAGAGAATAAATGGTTCCTGCATGAATGGATGAATGTGTGTTTGGCTGTGTTCAGACTGTGGTTTGGTTATTGAAAAGAGTGGAATACAAGATAAGGGAAAAAAGGGGAGTAGCTGCTTTGGCTTGACAAATGACTGCACTTCCACCAGCTGCATCATCCCTATATAAATAATGGTCTTCAGATAATTATTATTTTCTCTCCATGAGTAGGATTTACAGTTCTGGAAATGACATGGCGGGGTGGTTTAGTGGTTACGGAAACCGTCCCACAACCCCACAATGTTTCATGTTCAATTCTCATGAAAGGCATCAGCAGCCACTTGTTCTGTGAAAGTATCACGGTCAGGGAAAACTGTTGTTTTCTAGGAAAGACACTCGGCTCAGTGCCACAATATGAATAAAGGATCAGTATCGTGACTATCTGGTCTTTCACTCTGTGTCCTACCTGAAACACGTGCTGTTCTTCCCTCCCGCTCGGACACAGGGATACTCCACCGTCAGGATCTTACTCTCTGGACACTCGGCTCTAGGAAAACAAATGAAACATGTAAACAAGTGTAAGTTATCTGGGCCGTTTCACACAGTCTGTCTGTTTGTCTGCACACCCTCAACACAGAGGGGAGAGAAAGAGAAAGGCATCAGGAGTGACACTGAGCAGAGGTCCTGGGCAGGAGGTTCACGGTCAGCACGTTAACCTCTAATCCAGCAGGACCACCCCCTGCTCCATGTTTAAACACTTGCACCTGGTGGGTGACGAGTGCCTCATGAAGTCTGACACCCAGAGTAGTTTGACCTAAAATGTCCCTGGACATTGCACAATATGAAGTTAGACTGGAGCCATGCTGGTACCAGGGATTTCAGGTCAGTAATAAAAAGAACTCACACACTCATTTGTACACAAAGAACTTAACTGACTTGCAGAAACAGATTTTCTTCATTTTCCATTGTTTACAATATATCATTTTGCCAGTAGGGGTCTCCCAAATAAACAAACACAATATGATGGCATGTAAAGCAGCATGGGATCATGGGAGTTGTTGTCTTCACCATAACTACAGATGAACCTGAACTCACTCAGGTGCAAATAATGTAAAAAAAAAAAAAAGTCATAGTTGGTTCAATGTTTTTTTTTTTGCAATAGCCACATTGCAAAAAGCAATTAGTGATAATAAGCGACCAATACCATCGCTGGAAAGAAAAACTTTTAGAATACAGAATATATACCATTGGTCTTTTTGGTTTGGGGATATTTAGAGGCAGGATCATTCCATTATATACTTTTAACAAAGCCAAGTCCCTTCCCACCATTTCTCATATAACCATGTAGTTAGAGCTTCCTGTGTACCTGCCTCAATAACAGCCAGCCTTGATTTAATTACCTTTAAAAATCCATGTGACCCTTACAATGTGAATAGATAGTATTTGGTTAATACCTCCACGAATGAAAAAAGTAGATAGAAGTGCATTATTCACACATTTCTGACATTTTATGACAAATGTATTCTGAATATAAGTAACACTCAATGAAAATGATAAGACAAAACAATTTTGCACGATTGCCGAAAAACTAATATCCAAAAATGTATCAACCCTGTACAATGAAAACATGGTAACCACATGTCTGTACACCAAACTAACAAGCTACTGGGGCTGCCAGTGGATGTTTCCATCCCTCTGCCACAGAACTCAAGCTCTCGGTGAAGTGATTCTATATAACGGACAAGCTGATCAAGAGTAACACAGGGATCTAAAATAAATGAAGAAAAGGCTCTTGTTGGTTCCTCTATAAGCTGCTGCTCAGTGGGTCAGTGGTGCCCTCACACCCCCTCTGACACAGACCCCCCCCCCCTCTCTCCCTCTCATGTTGTGTCTGAGCTCATCTAACATTTGGCTCAGTTCACCGAGACCGATTCCAACCATTTGGAGCCCCTCGGTTGTCTTTACGCGTTTCCTTTAAGATCACATTGGATTAGAGGCGCAACAAGAGGTTCATCCAGGGGTCCCCTCATTGACAACCCACCCACAGTTCATAATAATACAAAATGAGAAAACAACGACAGATTACACAGAGACTCAGCTGTATTATGGCTTTTGGCACCGTGCGTAAAAATCAGCCAGCGGAGACCTTGTTTGGAGTATGGACCAAAAGTGGAAACAAACTTGGAGGAGGATGTTTACGGGGCATTAGTGGAACATTAGCATATAATAACAATAATAATCATTTAAAAAAATAGTTGAAAAAATGTCAGATATCGAAAAATCTAAATATGAATATTTATGACACATTGCGCGTCACGACTAAAAACTGCATCGTCATGGTATCACAGCCCGTTAGCACTCACTTGGAGGTGTCCACTGACAGCGTCGTCCTGATAGAGCTGGCCCCGGACTCCCACACGAAAACCGCACAGATTGCGCCAAACGGTAAGAGTGTCGCACCATAAAGTTGACCCATGTCCCCTGTCCTCTGCGCTCCGGGACAGATGATCCGCACAAGATTTATTGAAAAAAAAATAATAATAAAAACTCCCTCACATCAGCAGCCACAGCAGCTTTTCTGGATCCATCCGTCACTGAGCCATGAAGGTGTAGCAACACATGAGAAAGTCCTGCTCAAGTTTCCCGCAGAGGTGACGCACACATGCAGCGTGCTCGGAGAGTAAGAGCTGCGCTGCGCATCCAGGAGTCCTGACCCAAGTCTGCGCACTGAGGCAGAGACAGAGCCCTCAGAGAGCCAGTGGAGGAGTTTACAACTTCTCACTAATCCCCTCTGGATTTACATTCCTGCCTCCGATGAAGACGGGGAGGCAGAGTCGCAATTCAAAGGGCTGCAAGTGACGCAAGACTGCACATCCAAACAATAAACAACAATAAGAATAATAATACAAAATGTTAATTTGACATAAATGAGTGTTCTCAATTCCAAATTAACTCCGAGAATGGCTGATGTGTGCAGAGCCAAAAAACATTATCAACAGTTTTAGAAGTGGAGCCAGTCGGATTTCAGGAATGGGGAGGGAGGCTGGAGCATGTTTAAAAAAAAAAAGAAGAAAAAAAAAGACAAAGATTGGATACAAATGTCTAATTTGGACTGAAATTGCTCTCGAGGGAACAGATCTAAAGAGGCCCTGATGTGCTAATTGTAACAACAAATGGAATAGACAGGGCAAGACAACTCACTCCAGCCCTTTATGTTTACATCAGGAGCGTGTCCTCTCGGTGGGGGCCGCCATGTTGGACCTCCAGGTGTTTACAGTAGCCCAGAAAGGACAATACAAACATATTTTGAGTTCTGTGATGACCAACGGCCATCATAGTTATCTTACATAATTGGATGGACGTCCCAGGGGTTAGGGGCGGGGTTATTGTGACCAACAACATCTGCGTAAACACCCAAACCACCATGTTTAAAACAACAGTGGGCAGCATCCAGCGGGGGATGACTGCAGCCAGGTGCCACCGGTCTGGACACAACCGGCTGCAGCCATCTCCCACTGGATGCAACGGGGCTTAAACGAACGGCCACTGGAACCAGTTCGATAGAGAAGGGTTACATAAAATCTTACACAGTGGACCTTTAATCTCCAACAGAAGAGGCATTGCTGACAACAATAACAACAATCGCTACTTGGATGAATTCACAGAATGAGTCGCATGCATTTGGTGCAGCACAAAGGCAACAAAGTTGTTGTGTTGTTGCAGTTGTCGTTGTGATTGCCACCTCATCAGGGCCACCACTGATGAGGCTGATGCTTGATGACACCATCGCAGCAGCACGGTATGATATCAGGAGTCCTGCTGATCTACTCGATCCCACGTGATCCAACTAGATCCACTCTACCAGATCATCCCAGCTCCGTATACAGCATGTGCAGCAGAGCAGCTAAAAGCAGTGTCACCATCTTTGGATTTGATTTTGGGAGCAACCAGCAGAGCGGTGGTGCCAACGACCCCTGGGGTCCGGTGGGTCGATGCTGCTGCAGCAAGAAAATAAGAAGAAGAAAATATCCAAGATGTTCTCTTGGCCCGAAAAGCATCAGTGTGATTTATAAAGTGGCAGGATTCAGATCTTTGACAGAGAGACAGAGAGATTTGACAGACTGGGTGGTGTGGTCCTTGTTATACGACGAGAGCCGCTATTGTTTAAGTGCAGCTGTCAGGGAGGAAAGTATAAAAGCCTGGATTAAGTCATCTGACTCTTATCGGAAAAGAGGTTATGACAACTATTCAAAAGCCATTATGAATCAGGGACAGAGATTATATTCATCCATTATCTATAGTGCCAGTTCTTTGAAGGTAATGGGGGACTGGAGGGAATCCCACTTTACACCGGGCACAGGGTGGAGAGCCCCCAGGTCAGGTTATTCATTCATTTATACCTAGAAGTTGATGAAGAGAATTCATGGATATCAATTTCAGTTTGGGATTAATAAAGTCCATTAATTTATAATTGAATCTCTCTGTCATGAAACCATAGATTTCTTTCCCATCAGTATTTTGTTAGAACAGCTTTGGTGTATTTTCCAACAGCTGTGTCCTAAATCTTTTTAAAGAAAGGACTGGAACAGTTTATAGCTGATCTTTGCAAAAAATAAAAATGAATAAAATGATGAGAAAATACAAGCTGTATTTTTTTAACAAAAACTCTGTATCTGCTTATTAGCAAAACGTTGGTGAGCTCAAAGATTTGTGTCAAAACTACAAAGGAACCGCAAAGCGGAGTTAAAGCCCGGATCACCCACGAGCTGCTCCACGCAGATGTTCCTCCATGAAATATCAACGTTGTCATGTATTTTACGTCACTGCCTCCAGATCTGCTCTTCCACAATTACGTCCTCTTAGTATCGTCTCCATTTGGATTCTGTTTAAAAGGTGCAGTGTGTAAGATGTTGGTCATTTTTGTCACGTTTTACAAAACAATTATATACCGACATTTTCAAGAATTTGTAATCACCTACATGTATTGTTTATCCCCCCATTACCCTCATTACCCTTAAACGAGCCTAGCGACTTATATTTACATGAACATGACATACAAAACATCTTATGACTTTTAATAACAACTGAAGTCAACCATAGGTTCTCCTGCATCTTCAGAAAAGAGAGGGTGAGGCGATGGATAACAACATGCAACTTCACCTCTAGATGTCACCAAATCTTACACACACTGCACCTTTAATGAGGCCAAATGACAAGTGCAAGTTTCGAAAAAACCAAAACACGTATCTGGAAATTTGTGAGTCCTTTGTGAAAACACATGTAAGGGGAAGGATTTCAAAAATAGTAGAGAAAATGGATAAATAAAACCGCCTCCAAATATAGATCATTTTCTAAAAATAATAATTGTCTGTGTGTGTGTGTTTAATCATACTTGCAATCACTGCCTGATTACCAGACCTGTGTAAGCACCCATGGACTGCTTATACAAACAGCCATGTGATTAACACTGTGTACAAAATGTAACATTAAAAAAATCAAAAACATTTTTCAAATTAATACCGAGAAACAACCACGTTAATGAATTCTCATGAGTTCTATTAACTGTTTGTTTTGAAGGACATTGAGGACATTCCTCATTTCTCTCCTGTATGAGACACAGCAAGAGGAGGCTGTGTCTGCATCCCTCTGTTTGACATGTGGTTAATACGAAGTCATATTAATATAAAATAACATTAATACGCATTAGAGCCTCCAGTGGAAGAGTTATGGAGTGGAAACAAAGCAAAATAGCTCCATGTTGCGCAATACTTTATCCTAGGGAATCTGATGAAATGAAAAAATGCTGCAATAATACCAGTGGCATACACATGCATCCATATATAGCATGTCAAATATGATGCAGGACTCACATGAGATATAAGTAGCATTACTTAGACACATTGCGCCGGTCTGTTTGATTAAAACCCCCCATGAGGATGTTGTCAGTGCTGTGTGCGAGTTAATTATCATATTGCGGCTTTGTTGACGTTTTCCGTGGGAAGTTTCTTTCGTCAAGGTGAAGTAAAGGGTTAATCCGCTGCTGTGAAAGCAGTGATATGACCAATAGTCACCTCAGTGGTGAGGCAGGGGGCTGCGGTCGGGCGATGTCAGGTTACTCCCTGCTTGCCGGACTCGTACGTCGTCCGTTCCCCTGTAGTGAGTGTAGAAGTCTTGGCCCCTGTTCAACAGAAACAGCTGGTTTTATTCATCCAATATGAATCACGCAAAGATTACACATGCACTCACTTACACACAGTCTGTGCATGCACGCACACACACACACACACTGCGACTTGGTCAAATTAAATCCTACAGTCTCTTTTGGCTGGGGCTCCCGCCGCAGAATCAAATCAATTCATAAAATATATAAAGCAACATTATGACTGAAGCGCAGGAAAAGGTGGTTGCTGATATGCTACATTATTATGACCACACAGGCCACGCTTTCTCGTGTTCCCACGGAGAATACACCCAACCCCCGATCTGCTCTTTGGTTTACGTACGTTGTGGTTTTTATTTGGTGTTTGTGTATCTGCGTATACGCTACAATGGAGGAAATGTGTTTTTCATTGAGGGCTGGGGCCACATTCTCCATCGTTACCAACTGCTTGTCATTCAGGGATGAAAGTTGTGAAACACATAAAAGCAAAGTCATTATCCCCGACTTCCCACAGGGGTTAGAGGGGATTTTCAAGTTGTTGCGCAGAATGGACACGGGCTTTGTTGTTCGCCACCTTGAACCATTGTGACTGTTCATTTCCTCCCAGGTCTGCAGCATTACATGAATTTTACTGGTAAAACTTAACAATTAAAGGCACAAATAAACTCATTTCTGAGATCTAACATTTCATTTATGGATCTAATTTCTAGTTTGAACAAAGGTCCGAGGAGCGTAATGTACTTTCTTAAACTCTAGTTACATTAGCATTCACACATATGTGTAAAGGGTTGATGGTGCAGGTGCAGTCATCAATCAAATGTCATCAATCAAAGTTTATTTATATAGCCCGCATTTTCAAATCAGAGTTTGTCTGAATAGATGTTACATAGAATGTGCAATAACAGTACACACATTATACATGTAAATGTTCAAATGTTTAAAAGTCCATCTTGGTTTCAGTCCATCTTGATCTCTGGGTTCATCACGGCTCACCTGCACGTTCGGGACCCACCGCCAGATCGGTCATGGGTTGAAACTCGTGATGTCAGTGTCCTCGTCACAGTCTCGGCTTCGTCTTGTTCACCAACAGCAGCGTAGCTGGAAAAACAGTTGATCGTTTAAGGTGGTGCATGTGGTTTTAAGGGTTAATATAGTCGGGGTGACATAGGGTTTGTGGCAGAGATGAGAAATTGAGGACAAGAGCGGTAAGTCCATGTGCTCATTCTAAGTGCATGATGGGAAATTCCCCCCAGCCCTCTAAGGCTATAGCAGCTTAGTGTGGACTATTCAACTCAGGTCTCGCCTGATCTAGTTTTGACTATAAGCTATGTCAACAAGTCAAGTTTTGAGTCTCACCTTAAAGGTAGAGACAGAATCAGACTCCTGAACTCAGAGTGGGAGCAGTCATCAGAACAATAGTGACAAACCCTCGTCTCATGTCCCTCAGAGGCTTCATATGCAAACTGGTTCCATCAATGTAATGTCACAACAGTCTAAAGTGGGACTTTTATTCTGAAGCCTAGGGTAAGAAAGCACAACAACAACTTAAAATTATGCGCCCATGCTGCTACGATTATGTAGACATCAAGAATCACACAAAGGATAGTGAAGCATTTCAAAATAAAACCACATTTGTGCAAATTTAATCTAAAATTTTCTAGCTTCATGTATAAAACAGTGCCGCTTGTACTCGGCCCCATGTTGAACAACAGTCCAGGCCAGATGTGGCCCACAGGCCTGGGTGTGAGTTAACCTGTAGCTGTGTTGCTAGGTGACAGCAGTGAGTACTGGACGAGCTAAAGACGCCTACTGCAGAAAGCCTTTGAAGACCAGACCACCTTTGTGGGCTCATGTGCTGCATAGATCTCTGTGAGAGGCAGCAGCTGAACGGGGGGGGGGGGGGGGGGGGGGGGGTCGACTCAGCTGTCACTCAAAGCTTGGCAACTGTTCTATCAGGGCGTCCGACATGTTTTGTTGGAAACACAAGGTTTTTATTGAGGGACACTGAACGCAAACACACTGAGCCAATAATCCATTTTCTCAACAGAATAATTTGTTTTCCATACTCAATACATTTTATTAGGGAAAACTTGAACATACTGTGCGAATGACCCACTTCTCTCGGCGGCTAACCATGGGTTTTTCTATCAATTCATCTGACATGCTGTTTTTACCGCACCGCTGACAGAGCTGCATGCGAGAGAGCCGACCACAAACCAGCATCAGAGTCTCGAGCACTTTTATGGTAAGATCCAAAGACTCCTCGTCAATAACACACCATCACTCTGATGTCATCGTGGGTTCTAATCCATGTTAGCTTCTGAAGCTCCGTCCCTCGTGATAGTATCCATGTTTTGTTCATAAGCCTCTCTCGTCACTGTGTCCTGAGGTTTCTGCTTTCGGACAAGTTCGTGCATGTGGAGGCTCAGCATCTGTGAACGCCGAGGTTAACGCTGAACGTACTTGGTTAAACAATGATGTTGACCCAACACTGCCGCTGGCATTGGTCAGGGAATCCCAACAGATGTGTGTATCTGGGTTCAGCTGGAACAAGGTAGAAAGTATGTCATGGTTGATGCTGAGCAGGTACATGGAGAACCTTCATCATACGTATCTTTCCACTCAAGTTCTCGAGGAAGTATCAAGGTTCCAGGAAAATACTCAGGCTTCACACGAGGAAGCCCAGGTGCCTATGTAAACATGTAAAAACGCCCCATGACACCATGACACGGATGGCTTTGATACTTCACTGACAAATGGCCACAAACTTCAAATCACCCAAACAAACACTTGTGTTCAAACTCGAAACCCAGACTATAAAACCGTTTTCTGGATTTATGAAACGAACGAGCAACGACTGCAAATAGAAGTGAGCAGAGTGAGGCAGACGGCATCTCTCCGTTGATGCTGAGCAGATACATGGGGAACATTCATCATATCTTTCCACTGAAGCTGTGGAGGAAGTATTGTGGTTTCTGGAAAACACTTCACACAAGCAACTCCTGGTGCCTATGTAAACACCAAGCAGAAACCTCCACAGGAATGATGGATGCATCCAATGTGGAAGTAGGAGAACTTGCAGTTCACACAGTTACCACTTGAGGCTGGCTACAAAACGGGGCCAATCACCATAGACTCCCATGTTAAAATGATACATTTTAGGTGCATTTCACATGGTACAAACGACAGTTGTGGTCTCATCCAGTCATTGACATTGTGCAAAATGAGGGGGCGTGGCCTCTTGAATGACATCTGAGCCGACCTGGCCCGTTCTGTGGATGCTGCGACAGAACCATGGGCCCATCCAAGCTCTACCTGTGCTCCGCCGCTTTGCCCATTTTTGGATTAACCTGGAACTAGGAGGAGTTCGATTGAACCTATGGTAAATACTTACAACCACTGATGGTGACTCCATTCCAGCAATGAAAGCCTTTGGAAAAGAGGACCTATTCTATCCCATTGATACTTTCACTTTTTTAATGTATGCATTAGACTTATATTTGCGACAATCTCCGTCCTGCATCAACTCTTTAACTGTTGTTCAAGCTGCACTGCAATTATGTCTCCCTGCTTTGCGTCAGTCATTTTAAGAGGTAGTTTCTCCTTCATGGAATCAAATAAAAAGACTTATACACTGTGGACATTACACAATGTTACGGGATACGATGCTGCAACAATTCTGGCATTCACCGACTCTTCACTCAGCGAAACACCTGCAGATCTGTTCGTGAAATAAAGAGGATTTATCGTTAACCCTCTGAAAGTACAAAAACAGGCGCATTAAGAGAATAGCTGTGTCTAATTATATTTCCGCATCATGCTTTCCGCTCTTACAGTGAATCACTAAATAAATAACACTTTCCTCTTTCAGATAAACATGAAAATCTCTTGGAAAACATCATCGAAAGTATCATGATCTACACCACAGAGCTGCAGAAATAACTTATTTTACAAGTCCTCCGACGACAAATAGAAATGTGTCTGTACACCAGGCGTAGATGTGTCCGTTTGATTTATTCATAATTGCAGTCGTCTGTCAGCGTACAGTATACACTTCCAGTATCTGTCATAAAATACTGACAAAGAAGACATATGAGGGAACAGCGCCATCAGTTTTAACATCCTGCGCTTGCACATGTAACCATTTTGGTTTTATCAGTGCCCTGTATCTTGGAGAATTGATGGAGTTTCAGATATACAAGTGTTGTATGCTTCTCTTATCGGAGTAAACACCTGACTGCACGAGCCAGAAAACACCAGAGTCATCCATCACTGTCACTGACTCTCTAATATGTACTTAGATTGCACAATGTTTCACACTCAGATACGAAAGTGGATAAATTGACATTCTGGCCGACCTTTGGACAAATGCTTTCATACTTTCTGGCAATTAGCTGCTTCCATTACAGCAGACACAGCAGATTGAGTTAAACAGGTTTCTTAAGAGCCATTTAAAGGTCTGAACCAAGTCTAATTGTTACATGCCAGCTGGAGTTGAGATCAGGATGTCATGGGGAACATGCCCTCTTCAGTCTAACCGGTCTGTTTCTAACATGGATCAGCAGGAGGGCCTTCACTCCGCTGGGGCCGAGCACGAGCTAGTAAAAACACAGGGGTATCACCCTCTTATTGTTTTATGAAATTCAAGCTGGAAAAAGCAGCTTTTCTTTCCTGCTTATAAAAGAAAGCTCAGGAGATGTGGTGCAGCCAGTGGAAAATTATTTTTAGGTTTATTTTACAAGGTTTTATGCCCCCCCACCCCCTCCCCGTTTAAAACTGCTGTTCAACATCTGACTTTCAGCTTGAGAAGCACGCAGGAATGTTTAAAAATATATATATTTTCAATCATTTTGAGAGATAGGTTTCTACTCAAGTGGCTCTTATGGAGAAAGCAATCAATCAAAATCCCTACAATGCACAAATCACTCTATGGAGGGATGCATGAATCCAAAGATGCAGAGGTGAGTGTGAATGCTTACAATTCCCACAAAAAAATAATCTAAAATCATAGACTGTATATAAAGATGGACGTAGTGTCTCTAATGTCATAGGTTTCTGCAGAGTGCTTATGAGGCTCGTGGTGGGCGGTTCACTCGTTGCCATCTTGCTGATGCCCATCTCCTCCTACTTCCTGGTTTGACCAAATACAGGCAAAGAGGCGGTGCACAGGTAGAGCTGGGGTGGTCCCATGGTGCTGTATACAGCATCTACAGAATGTGTCTGTTCTGCCCAGGTGTCACTCGAGAGGCCACACCCTTAGTTATGCCAAATTTCAAACCTCGACAGAATAAGAATAAGTGAGTAGGAAAAAAATCTCCTCTAAAGAAGACCATTTTAAAACGAGAGTCTATGCGGATTGACTCGCTTTTGGAGTCAGCCTCAAGTGGCCACCCTGCGAACTGCAAGTTTCCATACTTCTGTGTTGACTTCATCCGTCAGCCCTGGAGGTTGCTGCTTCTCTCGAACCAGAAATGTAACAGTGATGAACGGCATTGATAACTGAATAATATTTTTAACTCAAAATGGATGCATTCATCACCCTAAATAAAATGCTAAAATTGACTCTTTGATGAGGGAACCAGTCTGATGAGAACGTCTGGGTTCACCAACAAAAACACCATCATCATCCCATTGGCAATTCATTCTGCAAAGTCTTGTTTGAATCCACTTGCAGATTAAAAGTGACCAACTGCAGCTTTCCCAGTAATGTTATCGAGTGAGCTGCATGAGGTCGTAGAATTTATTGTGTATTAAAAGTGCACAAATCACCAGAAGTGCGCACGACATGAGCCTTCAATTAGATCAGTGCAGAGTCAGCTGTTAACATGACTTCATCTTGTAGGATTGATTCTGATGAAATGTGCTGAACAACTGTGAGACAGAAATGTGAAGACTCACACTGTTATTGCATGTCGACGAGACCGTGAGCGCTCATCAGGTTATGTGATCAGTCTTGTGGTAATTACTTTCAGTGTGCATGTCAGTGACAGGATGAAGGAAGTGCAGACCTTTGGCTCTCTGTGGAAAACATATCATATTCTTGCTAAAGTTCAGTTTTCAACTAACGTCAGGTGTGGCCAGAACAAATTGCATTAATCAAAAACTGCTTTCCAGATGAAAGGTTTAGTTTGCAGTTTGGTTCAAATGTGCCGTTTTGCTCTTTTTGAGTCCCGCCACCCCAACTGTACCTGCATAAGCTCCCATATGATTTATAGTTTATAAAAAGCTTTGAAGGCTGGAGTCGCTCTGGCTCTCACAGGTGCACAGAGCAGTCGGCAGCTGAAAACACAGACTCTTAAACCAGTCTGGCTTTAACACGTCTCAGGGCTTTTATACGTCACACTGAGCTGCAGAGGCCATGTGCTGAAACTATGTCAACTGTGATCGATTTGGCTCAGCTTGCCGGATAATGATGTGGTCAAGGAGCTTACAGGAGGAGGGAAGAACAACAAAAACAAAGGTTTAAGAGTGGCGCTGAGAACTTGTGCAGTACAGTTTCAAATCACAAACAAATAGGTGGAACAAGTCAATTCAACAGGATGGCAAACATGGAGCAAGTGTTTCCAAGCCAACAGGAAATTTACTATTTTACCATCTTCATTAAATGTGGACAATTATCGTGTTATATTTGTTTAACGTGAAACTACGGGCTAATGTTTACCGTAATGCAACTACGTCAAATTAATTATTGTGCAAAAGCATTTGCAGTTAGCATTGCAACCTATCCCAGCAGTTGTGGTCGTATTGCAGTGTTGTTTAATTGACATAAAAGGTTTTCTCCATTTAAATGTGCTCTATTATGTGTCCTTATTCATATCAGAAAATAAACAAAACAATTGAATGTACCTTTTTTGGTCTCTGGCGAAGAGTCAGATATAGTACAACACCACAAACTATACAGTACAGGACCACAGAGACTGGTAAACATCCCAGAATACCAACCCTGTGTACCACAGGATTTATAATAAATGCTGTACTGTAGGAGAATGTATAGTATGGCACCACGGGAAATTACAGTACTGAGGAGTGTGGGGCATAATGAGCTTGATCTTATGGTTTTCATGCAAAATGCCAAACAAGCCACTTTTTCCACATGTGCAGAAGTATTTTGAAATCCCAGATATTATGGTATTTTAGCCTCAACTGTTACTGCGAGCACCTGCTCAGCTTAGCATCAGCTTAGCATCTAAATTACTATTGTGGTCTATGGGAAAAACGATTTATGGGCAGCATGGGGATTTTTTGTTGCAGTGGCCACTAGAAAAAAATGGGGTGCTTGTCTGAGGGGAGGTGCTGTATCCTGTTCTATTAATACATACATGCATGCATTCACCACATGACCAACATGAAAACCTCCGCCCCCTTCACCTGTACCGCTCCATCATGTCAATGTCAGACATAACAGAACACACAGGAAATCGTAGTCTTTCAAAATAAAATGATCTCATCTCATTTGGAAGACGAGAGTTTTGAAGTTCCACTGGAATTATTTCGAGAAACGGCGGTGTGTAATTTATCTTTTGATTTCTGGATGTAAAAGAAACCTGCTGCCCCATGAGTGAACTATGTAAACAGTGACTTGTTCAAGCTAATGTAAGCGGGTTCATGCTCAGCTACATCCTAATCAGCCACAGTAAAAAGGGGACTGGCCACAGTAGCCCCCGCGCCCCACCCGGCCACGGAGAGCTCACAGTGATCGGTTTAATGGGGCAGAAACGGTGGCTATGTCTGGAATGCTTCCTAACATACGTGGCCGTGACCTCGTCGGACAGGAGGGATTAGAACCTGTGGGAGAGAACCGACCTTCTTCCTTCATGCACTGTGGCAGAGCCGTGCGGTCAGAGTTGCTGATTAGCAACATCACAAGGCCACAAAGGGGGACGGGTCTGTGATTTGGATGTGCTGCCCTCCACTTGTTTTCTGCCCCTAGAGTGATTCTATAGGAGGGGTGGGCAATTTCTGCCGGGGGGGCGGGGCACATACGAAACGCAGGTTGTTACCAAACAATTGTTTTTTGTTTTGTTTTTTTGTTGTTTTACCATTCAATGAAATTACTGACAACATCTTATGGGTTATTTATCTATGCATTATCAATATCCAATTAATTCCAGCTAACGCCATCTTATCAAGAAACTCAAATGGATCAGGAATGATCTAATCTTTGTCAGGAAAATAATTTACATTTTTGCAGACAAAAAATATTCAGAGTTTTGTTTTGTAGATAACACCAGTCTAATTTAATAAATACCAAGAGTTTCTGAATGCTCGGCAATATAGATAAAGACTCATTCCAAATGCACATTGGACACATGGCCTGGGCTTGATCGGGCTCCATCTTTGCATGTGGACATCAAGCAGACAGAATCACACACACGGGAAACAGAAGTATTTCAAAATAAAAGCATATTTTGCCAAATTTGATCTAGCTTCATGTATAAAACAGTGACATTCGTACTCGACTACACGAGCCAGATTGAACAGTTGGATGTAAAATGCCCAGGTCTGTTCTATAGCCTGTGGTTTAGAAATGATGAAAAACACCAACTTTGACCTCGTTGCATGAGGATCTTTAGAACATGGTCATCCTTCAGAGTATGGAGCAAACACTGCAGCATTACAGGGATTTCAAAATCCCAAAACACACTGCTTTGAATTTCCTGCATGCATCATCACAGTATTGGAATCAGGGCCCTTCCCCTGGCAAGGATCGAACCCTTTAGCTAAATGGGGACCACATGCACTAAAAAGTCAGATGTACGACTGGAAATGCTGGAACTCTATTCCCCTGGCTGACTTTGAATTTACACCCTGCCAACATGAGACGAGGAACCGAACAGGAGGGGGGAGGGTTGTGTAAATCTCCTCGGCCAAACAGCCGAATTAAACGGCCCTGAAAAGATAATGTGAAGCCTTTGCCGTGAATCAGGCAGCAGCACCATACCTAGTGCAGCTGTGTGGCCCGGGACAAACATTCCTCCATGCAGTAAGTCACAAAACAGAGGTGGTGGTAGAACACACACAATGGGAGAGACAGGATTATTCATCTTTTTAGTCACACTCCTGGGAAGTGTTTGACATCATAACCCACTTTGGAGGTGACGCTGTCCCAAAGGGAAGGAGGCGGACAGACTAATGGGGCCGGATTCTTTTTTTTCTTTTTGGGACCAAGCAGAGTTCTGCTCACTGTCGACCCAGCACCAGACCTCACAATTAAGCAGCACGCTTAAGAACCCAAAGCTAATCAAATGGACTGGATGGGGGGGGGGGATGATGACAGGCCGCTCTAATCAAAGCAGAACATAAAATCTCACTATATGTGCCCTGTATGTGAGGTCTATACCACACAGTGTTTGCACATGTTCTCTGCATGGGAGTGTGTGTGGATGGGGGGGGGGGGGGGGGGGGGGGGGTGGGGTTATTAGACCAACCAGGTGAAACACTTCGAGGGCTCTATATACGCAAGTGAACAAAGAAAAATAACTGGCACCCACAGCACCAATTATAGACAGCTGCACAAAGTATGGATCGCCTGTAATATCTGCAGTCAGAGCAACAAGCTCCCACTCAACCATCAGATCAAGTTAAAGGCATTTATGAGACGATGAGTCACAACCAACATCTCACAGGCATCACATGACAACACAGTACATTTATGGTATTAACATCTATCCGTCTGTACGTGGTTTAAGCATTGGTCACTTCTACTTCTATTGACTCCCATTTACTTCATACTTCTGTATACTCTCTGCAAGTCTACAATTTCATTGGGCATACACTTTTTCCAAAGCATCAGAAGGTGGATTGAGAGGCTGGGATTTGAACCCATGACCTCATGAAATCGAAGCACATGCTCGACCCAAGAGCTCCACCCACTATGGAAATATTGTGCCGTATGAAGTGCAACGTTCATTTAACATACTTTCAAATTCACTAAACAAGCATTCAATACTGATTAAAAAAACTTTTTGATCAGTTCCAAGTCAAATGAGACCTATTTTAATCATTTCTGGGGTCTTTGAATTAACGTGCGTCACTATAAGAACAAATTGACAGTCTCAGAAGTTCAATAAATGCTGTACTTTCCTCCACAGCTCCAGTTCATGTTTTCACTCACAGCCTGAAACTCTCCATTGAGCTCCCGGCCATAAAATCATAGTGGCAAATAATCTAGGTAGGATGATCCGGCTTCATTCCACAATATAGACTGTTTGTGTGAAGGTATGACCACAACATCCGGTGCATCCGCTATAAAAAGTGACATAAGATCAATCAATCAATCAATTTTTATTTATATAGCCCGCATTTACAAAGCACAGCTTGTCTCACAGGCCTTCACAGGGTGGGTAACACCCTCTGCCCTTAGACCCTCAGCAAGGGTAAGGAAAAACTACTGGGGAAAAAACCCTTTTAATAGGGAAAAAAAAATAAAGAATCGGTAGAAACCTTAGGGAGAGTCACAGGTGAGAGATCCACTCCCATGACGGACAGACGTGACATAGATGTTTACGTAGAGTGTTCAATAACAATACGAGCACAAGATGAGTGACTCAATCATGACAAGGCGCATCAACACAAGACAACATTACAAACAGACACGTTTTCAGTGGACACTGCAGAGGATGAATGAATGCAGAAGAGAAAGATTGAGGTGGTGTCACGAAGAGTGAGACTGTGAGTCAATGAATAATGGAGTGAGGAGACGGGAGCTGATGACTGAGTGAGACAGACCGTGCAGAGCTGGGTGTGGTAACAGTAGAGGATGCAGGTAGAAGCAAAAAAGAAAAAGTGGACCTAAGAAAGAACAGGCGCTCTCAGGGAAACATGCTAACGAGAACCAGGACGTTTGCCAAAGCGTCAAACCAACACGAACGGGTGAAGACAGGAGGGATGAGCTGCGGTTACATACTGGGGGAGATTGATGATGAGGAGCAGCTGCGTAGGTGAACTGATGGAAATGGGAATCGTGCCAAGCTACACACACACACACACACACACACACACACACACACACATAGTAGTTGTGTCTCTATGAAATGCATAAGGAGAGAGACTGATGACGAACAACCCACAGAGGGAAAGAACCTGATAGATTCTTGTACTTAAAGATATTCATTCATATATATACGTATATATATGTATATATATATATATATATATATATATACACACACACACACACACACAAAGATGTGATCATCTATCAACAATTAAATGATCACTAAACATTGCCACTTATACACTCTGACACTAAATTAAGATAAGGGGCTAACAAAGTGAATTGGCTGTCTTTTCCAGTCCTCTTGAGCATTTATGAGAGGAGCTTTGAACCAACAACCTTCTGGTTAAATGACAACCCTGTGCACTGCCTGAGCCATGAAAGTGGGAGACATTTTGATGTGAGATCAGATCAACTTTGGTTAAACTCGTATTAAGCGACAGCACCACTCCCAATGCAATCCCATACGTTTAATGCAACTTCATTGAAAAGATAGCGATACAAGACAGCCAACATTTAATAATACACACCTCCTTGCAGATCCAATAGTATTCTACAGCCCCTGATATTTCAGCTCTACCACGTTAAATCAATAATACAGAATAAATGAATACTTAAATGAGACCGCTAAATGATTAAAATCAAGATAAAAGGAGCAAAAGCAGAATGCTCTTTCAGCAAGATGACAACAGAGGTGACGCTATAATGCTAATCAATCATGATATCGATACAGAGACCATTATACATTTTGATTTGTCTTCAGAACTTCGTGTGACTGCAGTGCACCATGTTGAGCAGATCGTTCACTTGGACTTGTGCTAACTCACGTTTGCATACACTTGCTCATGCTAGTTCTCATTAATGAGCAAAGCAGCAGGTGTGATTATATAATAGCAGAGCTCCACTGTGCTTCACTGTATCAGTATGTTGTGACAGTGAGTCAGCATCAACACTGTCAGAGGCCAGAAACCCACTGAAGCAACCGAATGGAATTCATTCCACACATTGATTTTTATTACTCTATTTACAGCATCACTATACCCCTATTCTTTTCTTTTTCCTCACGGCAGCCATTTTATGATTAAAGAGCAAGGTGTTTTTCATCACATTCATTACCGCTGTGATGGAATCCTCATTATTGCGGTTTGCTAACTTCTGTGTTTACCCCATTGATAATGGTGTGTTTGTGGCTTTGAGATCAGCCAGGAGGAGTGAGGAGCCCAAACTAAATGATGAATGAGTGACAGATGGAATACGAGCTTTAATTTACCTTTCAGGTGTGGGAGACAGGTATCCAACTGATGTCACTGGTATCAAAGGCACAGTCAAACACTGGAACTGGGACTTATCACGGGGGGGAGGGGGGGGGGACAGAGGAAACGCAGTAGTTAACAAGACACAGGTGACAATGATTGGGAGGAGCAAGTAATCACCAAGGGAAGGAGGGCAGACACAGACAGGAAGTGAGGTAAGAGAAACACACCAGGAGAGAGGTTTAAAAAAAAAAAAAAACAGGCATTTCAGTCAGGACAAATCAAAAGAAGGTCTATCTATCTCTCCGTCCATCCAGAAGATATTGCCTATTTCTGATTCCACTGATTCTCTAATTAGCAAAGTATTGCATATTTACAGTCATCTATAGATTGTATCTTGATCTAGATCGGCCAATCAGCATCCAGCAGTCAAACATTTCCCATGTGTTCTCCTCTTATGATCCTAAATGTCTTCCTGTCAGCAGTGTCTAGACAATAGAAAGACTTTGTTCATTAATGAGGCCACGCCCCCTTTTCCAATCTAAATGTCATCATTTTAAGTAATGACTAGACTCATTTATATGACATTAGTGTTGTTCGGGGCAGGCGTGGCTGTGGGGTTGGACGGGCTGATCTCTACCCAGAAGGTCAGAGATTCAATTCCAGCCTTCCTCGCTAAAGCTGACATTGTCTCATGTACTCATAGATTTTTTTTTTTTTAAGTGCTGCAGTTAGATGCCCAGTATGAACGTTTGGGTAACTGGGTGAATGCAAACTGTACTGTTAAGTCAAAACAAAACAAAACAAAACGACCTGATATAATGCTACAGAGTAAATGCAGACCATTTACCATTTGTTCTTGTGCACAGCAACTGACTTTGTTCATTCTTCAAACGGAGTCTGGCCTGGTCGAACAACACATGGGAGAGAGTTAACACGTTTTCATCCTCATATACTCAGGCTTCAGTTGAAAGTGCCTCTCTAATCACAACAGTGCGGCTGATCCTGGTTTGGAATTTATAGTCCACATTAAAAATCAAGGCAGGTTTCTCTCTGACGTCACCGGTCAGCTTGTTTACAAAGCAACAGCATTTCTGTTTATAGGGATCCGGCATGTCTCTGGCCAATCAAATGGCGCGTCTGCGTCTACCCGTTGTTTTACAATTACCGTTAACACGCTAACGGAGTACACGTTGCAAATGCAAGACAGACCTGCAGTGTTCCCATGGCCACTGACCCTCGTGAAAAGCCCCGTCCCCATAACGTCCTTTATGTGGACGGCCGAGCACGTGAACGCCCAGGTCAACGCTTGGTGACCCTGCAGAGATATGTGGGATTTAATACAAGCTAACGACGAACAAACTGGACGACAGGCAACAAATAAATTCTTGTGTTCCACAAGGTGAGCTTTATGCTTCGTGTTGGGCTGGTGCTGCTGTCGGAACTGTAAAAGAAGCAGTAAGCAGGAGCAGATGGGGACAGAGGGCCAACGCCTGGAGATTAATGCCTCAAACTGGGTTGGAGATTATTGTTTAATGCTCTTCCATGTTGGGTCATACATTTGGAGCTTTTTTTGAACATTGTCCATCATTGTAGTGAAATGCCAAATGTGATGAGCACCAAGGAGGTTGCTTCATTAACAGTGATTTAAACATGCAGGGATGAACCGCAGCGTTTGATCGTGTTAACGCGTAACATGTGGCGATGAGTGGCGGTTGGTCAACAACAGAGAGGCATGAAGGAACAGATCGGTAGAAAGCCAAATGTCTGTAAGGCAATAAATTTGTCACCTTCAAATGTTTTCTACATCGTTAATGTAGGTTGAAATAATTGACGTGCAATTTGGTAGCCACTGCAAATAAATGAAGAAATCGGACTTACATCTATATACCTTTGAAAGCGGTGTTCTACAGCAGGTGGCGGTGTTGTGTAAGGACCATAGACTGTATGTAAAGATGGACCTAGCATCCGTGACGTCACCCATACGTTTCTGTGCTTATGAGGCGCAGTGGGAGAGTGGGGAGCTGTAACTCGTCTGGATTTATCAAAATAAAAACGTAGAAACAACAACAAATAAAAGAGTGATTGTGTATCGGCTGGACAAAAGAGAGAAGTGAGGTGGTGAGAGCTGTGAGGAGCGAGTAAACCATGCCTGGCGGAATGAGCACAGAAGTGTGTCACGGCTCGCCCTAATGGTTAAAGGTGGTACTACAAGCTGCTTGAGTCAACACCTTCTGATGCTTGATGATTGATAGACTGCAACACATCGACATCTATAGTACAATATCAAGACTGTTATTTCTAAACACTGTAATGATTTAAGGTAGAAACTACTTATCACTCCTTGATTCAAACTCAACGCATCTTTAGAATGAGGCCATTTCCTCATGTCCTCAGTCTCATGTTGTTTTCGATGAATAACAGAGAAAGGGAGAGGATAATGAATTTTATTTTAGTGTCAAACTGAAACAGAAATTCACACTTGTAGATTGTGTGTGTGTGTGTGTGTGTGTGTGTGTGTGTGTGTGTGTGTGTGGCTCAGGTCTGTGAATGAATAGACCCATCTGTGGTGTGTGTATGGTTGTGCAGCCTGACTCTCACCTCCCACGGTGATGGTGAGAAGGAGAGGGGGGTTAATAAGCAACAATGTGGGATGTTCTCTTTCAGCCTATAAGAACAGAGTCATGGCAACAAACACAGACTCTTAAGTGCCTGATTTCACCAGAACAATTCAAAGAAAATCTTTGTTGTCTGTGACCGCGCTGCCGTGACTGTGATCTGAGGATCCTCATTAAGAGGATTGAAGAAGACTTGGAGACACAATGAGCTGTGATCTCTGTTTAATTCAATCCCTGTGAGAAGAGCGCTGAGAATAAATAAAGATAAGAAAGAGTTTGATGATATTGGACCTAATGCTCAAAGAGGTTTGCTAATCAGCAGGTAACACCGGGGGAAACTCTCACAGATGGTTTTCTGTGCATCACATGCTGGGCCTGAATTGTTTCCCGTAACATCGTTGTCACATAATCATCTGATTCCCATTACTGGTTTACTCCTATTTATTTATTTCCCCTGGCAGACGAACAAAGCCGAGGCGATGCGGAGTCGACGTAGTCGTCCGGCCGGCTGCCTGAGAGTGAAGTTCATGGAGCAGGCTGTTAGGAGCGGGGACAACAGCCAGGCAGAAGGGGAAAACACATGGCTCATGCTGTCTTGATTAAAAAAGTAAAGACATGTGAATCAAGAGCATCGACCCAACTGATCAGACCGGTGTTTTATGTGGTCCATCTCCTGTGGCTCGTTTTTCTCAGTCGAATAACATGATGTCAGAGAAAGTGATATTTCAACACATTTCACCAGACTCCCTTTGGATTTCACAGTTCAGATTTCTGAATGTGCTGAGCTGGTGCATTTCTGACTCTGCAGTCACTTTGTTACTGATGCAAATGGATGAAATGCATAGAAGCTAATTTGGCATCTGTGACTAAGTTTTCTCCTCCTTGTACAAATTAGACTGCTTTCACATCTGGCTCCTGATATCAGATCATTTGAGTAGCTCCAAGGAAATAAATAGAAATCTGCTTCAACAAATGCTCTCAAGGAACGGGAGACAAGCAAGTACCTCACTTTTGTCTTATTCAGCTTATTTAGTGGATCTGGATCAGGGTGGGTAAGACTGGGGATTTTGGTATTGATCCGATACCAAGTAAATACAAGGCTAGTGACGATACTTTTCACTTGAAATGTCATGATCATTCAATCGTTTGGTGATTCTGGCTTTAGTTAGTTGATTATAATTATGATCAAACACAGGACCAAGATTTTAGGCAAATAAAAATGTCTTTTATTTACTAACTACAACAATATAAATCAATGTAACAGAATAGAAATAATAAAATAATTCCCCTTTTACCTTCTACTACACACAATTGTTTGAGAAAAAAGTCACAAGTGCAAAATAGCAAAAAAAGCTACTAATATAAATAATTTGTAAAAACATGAATACAACAAAAGTTTGAAGCCCCCCCCCCCCCCCCCCCCCAGTTCTCTCGAGGGTAAGCTGTTTTAATATGTTTGTGTAAATTGGTGGTGTAACCACAGTGGTCAATGGCTGAGAGAGAGACAGACAGACAGACAGACAGACAGAGACTTGGTGAGACGCTGCGCTCGCATGAACACTGTGCGGAAATTGGAGTAATTTGCTAAATGTATAGAAGAGAAACTGCAACAAAAGTATCGATCTCATCTCTCTCTCAAAGTATTGATATTTAGATCGATACGCCCTCCCCAATCTGTATCAGATTTTTTGCAGCTTGAAGTTCTCTCGAGAGTGAGCTGCTTTAATATGTGTGTGTAAATTGGTGGTGTTACCACAGTAGCGAATGGCTTTCTGGCACACACCACATGTGGCAGTTTCCTATCAGCTGCAGTGAATAAAGTCCACACAGCGCTTCTCTTTCTCTCTGCCATCTGCTGTCAGTGCTCTGACTCTCCACTCCCTGGTAGAGCAGGGAGGGGGAGGGGGCAACATGTGCCTGAGTGAGCATCAGAGAGAGAGAGAGATGCACTGTTTGCACAGACAGACTTGGAGAGACGCTGCGCTCGCATGAACTCTAAGGAAATTGGAGTAATTTGCTGGACGTATAGAAGAGAAACTGCAACAAAAGTATCGATCTCATCTCTCTCTCAAAGTATTGATATTTAGGTCGATACGCCCTCCCCAATCCGTATCAGGGCCCAGATTAAGGATGTTCCCTTCACATTTCTTAAATACAGTAAATTTGGTATTTGTGCAGATTTTTGTGGACAATGGATTTTGATGAAAATGTCCAACATATTAAAAATGAGTGAGTGTGTACAATTTGGTGCAGTTCAAACCTTTAGTACAGGCTCAACTGAGTGCCACTCTAATTAGGAGTTATGACATAAATACCACACCCATATGCAAATGTTATATAGCATGTGCATATATATAATACATTAACAATGTGAAAATGATCTATAAAACCTACAGGAAATGGGTACAGTTTCATATATTGATATATATGTCCATACATATTGACATGTGTGTAACATATGAGCACGTATGTTGTAATATGTTTAGATTCATATGAATGTATCTGAAATATGTATGATCACAGCAAATAGTACCATGCAAAATGAAACATGTAAATATAGTTCTATCATCAAATCAAAGTTTATTTATATAGCCCACATTTACAAATCACAGTTTGTCTCACAGGGCTTCACAGGGTGGGTAACATCCTCTGTCCTTGGACCCTCAGCAAGGGTGGGGGAAAACTAGCGGGGGAAAAACCCTTTTAACAGGGGGAAAAAAATATGACCCATTTATAAATGCTATACTATCTTAGTATATCCAGATTATGATTACATTATATCAAGATAAGGCCCTATAGGTAAATGCATGGGGATATCAGTCATGATAAAAGGCCATATACATGTCATATACATTTCTGTATGAGCAGTGTCATCCTCCATGAGTAGTTCTTTTTTCACATGTTTAAATCTGTGAAAACTAAACATTGCCAACGAAATAATATTAAAAATACAAAACAAGAAATGCGAATAGGAACCTTGTGGTTTCCCATCACAGAAAACATGGCATGAGAAAACCAAATCCCTTCTATAGACGTTTGGAGAATATTTTTAAGATTTCGATGGTTTCAACATCAAACCGCTCCTGCATTGTTCAGATAATAGTTTAAATCTGGACTGCAGGGCTTATTCCTTTTTTTTCTTTTCTTCTTGTGCTCTCCTCAGACAAAAAGCACAGATATCAAAGCTCTGACATGAAATCTGGACCGAGAAATCTCCGGAATCCTCCAGGGTCCAAACAGCAACTACAACGTACAGCATCCTCGAACCTTCCCGACTCTTTGTGGGACTCAAACACGAATGTGTTCCGTGCAGAAGGGGCTGTCCGCAAACACAACAATGGAGATGGTTTGAATGGAAACGAGAGTCATGTGTTTTTGCTTAGCACGGCCTGGCCCATTGTTTACATGGAGAGGAGAGAGACACACTGCGTCCAGCTGCTCCGGAGTCTCTGGGTCTCGCCGTCTTCAACACGTCTCCATTGTGGCTCTCACCAGCCGTCCCTGCAGCTGCAGCCTCGCACCGTGCCGTTCCCCCGCTTTCGCAGCGGGGGACAGAGCGGTGGAGGGCAGATTTGATCCGATGTCGGCTGCACAGAGGTCAGCACGTATTGTTTTGTGCATTCTTATGGCACGGTCACATATACTGTGCCGTAAGAATGTGTGACCGTGCCATGAGGGTCAGGGTTATATATACATATATATGCAAGTGACCTATCAAGGGTCCAAGTTCACCTGAGTTGACCTCCACAAATGTTTCGGGCGACCTCCAGGCCTGACGGATGAGCCCGATACGGATAGTAGTATAACTTGCAGTTCACGGGGTGGCTACTTGAGACTGGCTCTAACAGTGAGTCAATCCCCATTGGCTCCCATGGTTGACGCTAGAGGGCGCATTTGTTCCCGTGAAAACCATACAGGGGCTGAATCCCTTTCTAACTTGCTGATTTGTATCCTATCCGGGTTTAAGATTGTGCATAATTAAGGGCGTGGCCTCTTGACGACCTGGCACGTTCTGTGGATGCTGCAGCAGCACCATGGGCCCACCCCAGCTCTACCTATGCTCCGCCTCTTTGTCCATTTTTGGATTTTTGGAGTTTCCAGAAGAATCCTGTGACGTAATATCACAAAGCCCAAGTCTGAGGTGAACAAATGTGTCAATCTGTACTATGACTTTGCCAGTCAGAAATATTTGTTGTTGTTATTAAACAAACCATAAGTAGATAAGAAACCAGGAAAAGTAAACATGACAGCAGCCACCTTTTTGACTGCATGGCCCCTTGTGGGGGCAATTGCAAAGCAACACACAAACAAACCATACCTATAAATTCAACCATGCATAGACCACATGTTATCAAAGCATCGCTCCAACACAGATGAACAGGGCCTAATGAGCTCCTGATACATACAAAGTGGAAGTGAAGGTCTGTCACTGATACTTTGAAGGCACGTTCACACATACATGTGGAATTTGACCTTGATGAACTTTGAGCCAAGATTTTTGCATCTCATTAGCATATGTGTGACCAAAGAGAGGGAGGCGGGAAAAACTCTACTAATCAATCACAGTTTTATATGGGGGGGGGGGGGTATTTCATGTTAACTTCCCCCAGTTTCAGCTGCCTGGAAAACTATATTTAACATCTTAAGACTATTTCGTGTCCTTCCCACCGGCCGAGTCCCTGTCTGCTCTGATCCAGCAGCCACTTGATCTGGTGCTGACGGACTCGAGAACTCTGACCATGCGGTGACTTCAGGGCCCGGGGCAACCGGAGACGCAGGGGCTGAAGTTGTGAGCTGGCACAGGGAGGGGGCGTGAAATCAGGTCAAACTGAGACAGAGCGTCCATTAATCTTCATCACATCTAATGTCTGAGGAGGAGAGGCTGATCTGATCTCAGCTCTGCCTCTCTGATCCCTCACCAGGATTGGGCTCCAGATGTGAGCAAGTGAAACACACAAACACACACACACACACACACACACACACACACACACACACACACACACACAACACACACACACACGCCACCTTGCATGTGGCATCACAATCATGTGGGATTTTGTCATCAAAGACCAGACAGGCCTGGTGTGTTTGTTTGACATAATGTAGCTGAAATGTGGTGTTATTATGGGATGAGTACTGACATGACCTGGCAGCTTAACAATGTGTCTTACCACTAACCCAAACCCTAAAACCATGTGTAAAACCAAGATGTATCTCATCCTACAGGTGCATTACCTAAAATATCCACTAGAGGGAAACATTTATGCACTTTTGTTATGTGCTATTTCCTAGTACTTCTTACCTGCAGGCCATGGAGTCTTAAGTCAACCACTGAATACGTTATTACTTTAAACATGAAAAAATATGAATTTATCTTGCCAGAACTAGATCTCTAATGAAATCATTTTTCAAAATTTGAAACCCACTTTCACTAAAACAGTGACTATTTGACAGTTCGTTAAAGTTTTATGATGAATAAAAATATCTTTCCTACCATTAATTTGACAAATGTACATATAAACAGTACGTCAGCATCACTCTATAAAAGAGCTACATCAATGAGATCATTGTGGTTTATGTGGTAATAAAACTACCAGAGGGCATAAAGTGCTAACAAAGCACTTTGCATGTTCAGGTACTACAGATTGTGGTTGTCACGTTTGTATGTTCTAAAAACATAAAACAGCTGAGCTACAGAGTTCCGAGTCCAGTGACTATTATGTGGGCATTTCCATTATATGTCTATTTTGGGCAAATAGAACCAACTGTAGAAGGACACAGGACCCCACCACAGTCTGTTTTTATTTTTTGTATTTTTTTTATTTTTTATATAGAAATGCCATAATGTCCCCACTGTTGGACGAGTAAAGGATTATTATCCAATATAACACTGATATACACACTGTGACCATATTTAAGATCATTGTCTCCAGTCCATATTCTACAACACTGTACTTCCACTTCCACATTGTCCTGCAGACGTAACATAGAAACATAACCAGCACCCTCTCACCTTTTCCTGTTGTCGTTATTGTTGCAGCAGCATGAACCTGACAAGAGGATGTGAGGATGGAGCCTGCTGCTGGGAAAGATCCCACTTCCTTCTGTTCAGTGGACAAGAGGAGGAGGAAGCAGGGCGACGTGACCATAAAAGGAGTGGAACAGAGCAGGATCAGATTGGACTGGATCTGATTGGACACCAGAGACACAGGTGTGGAAGGTTGTTGTCGAGATCTGTCAGGACTGGACGGAGAATCCGAGCGCAGAAACGATGTTTCAGGAAAGAACAGTCTTTAACAAGGAGTAGGCAGATACGTAATCTGGGGTACAGAGACAGGTCAGTGACAATGAAGGCTGAACAGGAATTGCTTAGCGATAGGCGGTGTGAGGAAGAACCGAAGAAGGTGCGTGGAAAAAACACGAAGCGCCGTCAAGGCAAGGAGACACAGACAAGGGAGGGTTGTATAGACATGGCAATCAAGGGAAACAGGGAACAGGTGAGACATGGGACACAGGTGACACCAATCAGGGCAATCAGGAAGAGACACGAGAGGAAGTCAACGTGACCGACACATGGAGGAGCGAGGTCTACACAATAAAACAGGAAGTGATACATGAGAATGCGAAAATGACGGAACATGACAAGATCTAATTGTGGGATCGAACCTCCAACCGTCTGATTGGTGGACAACCCACTTTCCACAATCCACCCCATTTTTGTCCAGGGACATTAAAGGACCTTTATCCCTAATCTGTGTGTTTTTGGATAAAAACCCACCCATACTCAGGGAGAGCGTAAGAAGCCCTCAGCCACACTGGGATTCGAACTGTGGTATCTCTTGCAGTGAACTGACGGATCTAACGAATGTACCACTGAGCGAGGTCATTAAACACTCATGACACTGCAGGGGGCTGGGAGGGGGGGATTTTAGGGTACCGGGGGGGGGGGGGGGGGGGGGGGGGGGGGAGTGGTCAATGTATGGGAAGGTGTTTTGGTCGTCTCCCAGAGACAGCACAGAAAGTTCGAATGTTTCCGTCATGGGTGTTTTCGCCTCAGCGACGCCACCGCATCCGATTTTTCCCGGTAATTGGGGAAATGGACGACTTGCCCCCCTGCGCCCCGACACGGAGTGGTGGTGCTGTCTGCTCGGATGAAAGCAGGTGCACAGTGACGGGCCGTAAATGTCAGACCGTGGGTCTGGTGGAGGCAGCGGAGCAGCATGGGCCTGACGGAGTGAGTCACACGGGCGCATGGTGCAGTGCAGTGCGGAGGGCGACGTCAGTCGTCTCTGTGTGAGACTGAAGATCATTCGCTCCCAAACCACTGAGCCACATTTTTCTGGTTCCCACATCACAAGCTATTTTTCCCCACACAAGCCACGGAGAAGCCTCACAGAGTCAGAGTTTGAGAGGCCGCAGTGGGATGTAAACACTGATCCTGAGGTGAATTTTCACTGGCTGCTGACCAGTGGGCAGTCAGACAGGTGAGCGCGCAGGTAGACTGGCTGTCCAGCCCAGTGGAGAGAGGGGGCTCGTTCAGGGACAGCGAGTGGAAACCTGCTGCTCAGAGTTCTGATTCCTCCGGCTCTGCATGAGAGAGAACGCAGCATGACTTTTATTTTTGAAAAATGGGACATCTGACACATTGTATACATTGAGCCATTAAACCCATTGATTTGGCTGGTCAGGTCGGTGACGGACAAAAGCACATTCATTTTTGTCATACAAAGTGCGTGATGGAAACTCCCAGTCATGTCCATTGATAAATTAAACCTATATGTACTTATATATTGTTGTACACTGGATTATATTGATTGTAATGAGTTACATTGTATTATGTTTTATATGAATAAATGCTTACAAATACAATGACTGTATTCTCAGCAGTGCGCACACATGGAGCCCCTGGTTCAGTCCCACAGTGATGTTACTCATGGCTTCAGTTGACAGTGAGACCATCACAAGTTGGACTGTTAACTCCATTGAATCCATTGGTTCAAATGGTATGGCATTAGAATTTTTATGTGACATCTATTTCTTTTTTTTTTCTTCAAACGTCAGTGTGTAAGAAAACACACACACACACACACACACACACACACACACACACACACACACACACACACACACACACACACACACACACACACACACACACACACTCAGAGAGGAGTCCACTCTCTGCAGGTAAATCCATATACAGGGTAAATCTCTTTCCACTCCCCCTCAGGAGAGAGGGCAGATCAGAGGAATGAGGATGGGGACGTGTGTCTGTATCAAATGCTCCGCAGCCTCATGCCAGGATTTTCATTCCACCATTGGATTCTGTACTTTCATGTTTAATGGATTTGACCCCACCCCCAACCTTTACAGAGGCCCACTTTAAAGGTGGGTTGAGGGAAGGGGAATATTACTTTTGACCATTGCCTCCTCAATAACCACCTCAAGCACATCAGGATCTTCTCTTGCATCTTATGTCATGGACCAGAAGATGGTGTGAATTACAGAGTGTGTGAATTTGAATAGAGACGAATGCAAAGGACACAAGTTAAATGGAAGCATGACTTGATACGATGAGAGTACTTCTATGCAAGAATGACTTTTCCATCCAACTGGGCCCTGTAAACAAATTTCCACATTTATCACATTATGATGGTTTTCTCTGACTCACAGGAGACGTGGCTTTAATCTAACGTGGGTGTGTGCATTAGTGTGTGTACTATTACTTTGTCACATTTGCGCGGCGGTCTGATTCGACAAAGATCACCCAAGGAGTTAGATTACATCACAGCTGCCTGTCCTGTGGATATTTACGAGTCCTGCTACACCCACCGTGAGCAGGAAATACTGTCTCAGTGATTTACGCATGAGGCTGTGCATCCATGTGTCCTCCACTCTGTTACGGAGACATGTTGATATGTTTTCAGGCAGGGGGAGTGACCCACCAGGGGAGGGCAGGGAGAGGTTTGTTGATTTGGCCAGTCCATAATAAGATGAACTACAACCACCGACCCCCACAGCTGCTATTATTGTTTTATAAGGTTTTTAACATTCATTCAATTAGGTTTTAATGTGCACAACACATCAGTGAATTTCCTTTCAATGTGTTTGGAATCACTCTCCATCTGCTGCTCTGTCCACTGGCCCACTGATGCTGGGAGAGCATACTTCATTTCAATGAAGCCGTAGCTCTGCCTCGTGTTATAATTAGGAAGTGCAATCAAGTCAAAGGCACATTTCCACATTCTGTTCTAGTTTTTAGAATCTGCTGCGGGCTAAATAAAAAGGTTTCTCTGCAGTTGGCCCGCAGGCAGTCGTTTGGACAACCTTGCCTCAGGGCCTAATGTGTGATCTCAGACACCACTGTAATTTAGTGTGCTACCACGTGAAAGCTAACACGTCTGTTGGCTAGATGGTAATATAGCACATGAAAACACTCATTTAAACATCAAAAACTACAGACATACACTCCCACAGCCACCTTAAATGAATTATAGTATGGTCACTCTATCAAAATACGAAATATTACTATTTCTATCTAGCTAATGATTTACTCTGCCTCCACTTTAAACACAAGAACACAATGTAAAGCTGACAGGCATTTCAACACCAGCCATTGTAACTGATATGTAAACACAGGTGCTACTGATAACAAAGCTCTGTACCGACAGACAGAGCCACAAACATCAGTAGCACCACCTGTGTTTACTTGTGGTTTCAGGCCAAAATGGCCACCGTGAAAAACGTCCATTATTTAACACAAACAACTTATTAAAATACAACACACAGGCGCATAATAACTTTAAACCTCAGTGGACACAAGTGTTTTCCCATACCATTCTTGATCTTTCCTTTAAAAGACGTCCACACTGTGTTCTTCCATTAAACAAACTACAAAGCCTGATGTTATTGATCTTATTTACACGTCAGCATGTCATTTCTGTCTCCACATGGTTGAGCAGACACGGTTCTCCTCCTCTCTCTCTCTCTGTGGCTCACAGCGGAGTCTCAAATCAATGCACGTGCACACAGGCTGTCGTGCGCGTGCGCGCAGACACAGGCGCACGCTTGAGTGAGCGAGCAGAGAGCACGGGCCTGAAGAACAGGTCGCGTCAACCGCGTTTTTTTCTAATTTATTCATTGAATTCTATTTTTACTACATTTTGTAAATATATGACTCTATGCTGCCATCTGACTTTGTTGCAGAGATTTATTTTGTTGTAAATAAATGAATGTATAAATAATGCTAGCAATAGCAAACAATACGAAATACCGTCAGGTGATTTGTTTTATTTCTTTATTTCTTTGAATCTGGTTTATTGAGTAAACATTAGGAAAAAATACACCTGGCGTGGAATAGAATTTATGACTTATGATTTTCATTAACTGAGAATCATCCCCTCATATTTACATCAGGAGCGGGTCCTCTCTGCGGAGGCCATCATTTTTACAGCACCATGTTTTTACAGTACCCCAGAATGGACAAAGTATAAAGGGAGGGGCGAGGTGAGGGGTAATCAGCAGGGTTAGGGCTGGGGTAACATGAAGGGTACCTCTATGATAAAATATTATGTATGGGCCCAGATCATGTCTCCATACTTAGAAACGTATGTTTCTCCATCTGTTTCACTTCAGAGGATACACGGAACTTGAATGCTATAAATTTCGCTCCTCATTGCCGTCGCCATGGTTTCAGTCAGTCTGGTCACACAGAGCTCTGATCTGATGACAGGCCGGAAAAGTTGAACCATGACTATAAAATTAAACGACAGAGGCAATATAACTGTTAGCAGGGATTCTGACTCTTTATGATGCGTACATTAACCACACATACCACACTGTTTTTACGAATATATATCCAAATAAATTATATAGGGCCATTATTGGTCTTTTTCAAAAAGTAAACAGAGGAAGCAAGTTAATAAAACTACAACACGGTAAAGTTCAGGGCCAGCAAATCTGCTGCAGTAAGTCTCCCATGACATGAGAATAATGACTTGTCAGTCACATGTATATTAGCCCATAAGTGAGAGGAGATGATCATGTCTGGCTTAGTGCATTTAGATGTATAACAGGTTTTGCTTGGAGCAAAATAGGAGCACCAACCCAAACTCAGCTAAACAATCATTTCAATTTATTTTAAATAAACAATTATTTTTTTTAAAGCAAGGACATTTATGTACAGCTGATACACGGGTGATTCAGCACATGCTACTGCCAGGCATCAACACGTTCAACATACAACACAGTAATTTAGCTCCAGACACAAACAATATTAAGTGTTATCATTAAAAAAACTTTGCAGAATGTGTCATTAGATGCAAAGCCTTCAAAGTAAGTGTTGTATTTAAAACAGCACATTTTCTGTGTCTGCTTCAAAATGTATCACATTGAAACACACGTGGAAACTGAGGCATAGGCCTTCATGCATATTCTACAATTTAATTTAGCAAATGCTTTCATCCAGTGCAACATATGTACATCTAAGGGTGGATGGAGAGGCTGGGAATCGAACCCATGACCTAACGCAAAAAAACAATGAATGCAATATTCACAGACAATGACATATTTTCAATGAAGACCACATAAAGTCCATATTACGCATTTAGCATAAATCAGCTTCATATGATCTCCATTTGTTTGTTTGGAGTGAATGAGTTAATGTTTGTCTAATATAGACTGCAGCTATTCCAGTTCTCATTATTATCTGTATGCATCAGCAGGACACATACAAACAATAATACTGCTGATTCATAATCTGTTATTGTTCAGTAGCTAAACCTATGGCAGGGCTTTTTAACGTGTACTTAACTAACACCAAAGACAACACAAATGAACTTTACATACTTTACAATGTGACTGCACCATGATAGTGATGAGCGGTGGACAAAGTAACACACCACATCAAACCACAGGCAGAGTGGCACATACACACCTTCATTTTACGAGTGCTAGAAAAATTCAGATTTATCTTTTCTTTGTATGTGGACACAGACATGGCGACAACATCAGCAGACTCCATGAAGAACATCCAGATTGATACAGTTTTACAGACCTACAGGTTTTTAAGAGGTCACAGTGAAAATCATGGCAGAGGCAAAGCAGAATGTTGGTATGGAGACAAAGTGCTGCCGAGCCCCCATTGACACACTTCTCCATACCGCTCAGTGCTTTGTCCCCTACTGCATCACTACTTACAATAATTCACCTGAACAAGATCTGATAAATAACACTTACAAGTAAATCCACATCATAACTAAAAACATTAAAATAAATTATTCTAAATTGCCATTGACATCCCACTCACGTTATTCCTTCAATATAATGTTCACAAGCTGGAAGTCTGCATTTTCACCCTTTATCCCCAAAAGAAGTCGAAATGTCACAAGTTTGGTCCATTCCCTCAACATGGAGGAGGCAATATCTATTATCAATGGAGCCACCAGATGGCAGTCATGATACTTTTTGGCTTCAGTTTTGGGAGCAGGCCTGACACTTATGCAGTCTATCATTAACTCTATGAAACCCATAGGCAGCAAAAAATAAAGGGGCTGTCTGTCTATTTGCCTTACAGCACCTCTGATTGGATGGGATGCCAGCGAGCTGTTTCTATCTGTCCCCGACCGCACATCTCCTTCCAGTGCGTCTGTCCCGCCTCTGATGCATCGTTGCCGATCCGCACACATCCCAGAATACTGCTCTTTGTGTAGAGGCGGCCCTGTAGAGAGAGACAGAGAGAGAGAGAGAGAGAGAGAGAGAGAGAGAGTATAACTGCAGCACACTAAGACAAATCTGCATGTGTTCAAATCTGTGTAATGACATTTACCTGCATGACAATGAATTCAAAGAGCAGCGGCAGCTGAGTGATGTCACCAGGTGGCAGGTCAAAGAGGAAGGGTGCGTTCCACACGGGGTTGGGACCGCTCACGCATTTGGTCTCCTTGGTAGCGATGACTTTCCCGTCCTGACGCAGGTTGATGACGACATAGTGGTCTGACGGAAAACAAGCATTTTTTTTATATCTCACTGTGCTCCGGGTTAGAACAGATGCCCTCTCACCGTAAGGTCAGTGGTTCATTACCCGCCCTTCCCACCTTTAACTCCCGAGGGCCATATACTGAATCCCGAATTCCCTCCTGCTCTAACAGAGACACAGGCTCTGTAGAACGCTCGTGTACAACAGACCATAATACTGGATGGGAAGAAACAGGTTAAATAGAACCGATTAATCTCATATTAAACCTTAGACACATGTTAATTTACACCCTCATAATCTCTGACCACCTGTCCACTCTCACTGCTCCATATCTTCATCATCACTCGTAAAATATGATTTCCCCTGTAAATCCATCCTCCCGCGCTAATTAGATTTTACAGAGCAATGTCGGATAAGAATCATGTCCCTGCCAGGAACGCGTTGTTTCCTCAAGTTTAAGGAAACACTTGAGGTCACACGACCTGGTGGTCCCGGTCTGTCAGGCCGGTGGTACTAAAAATTCAAGCGTGAAGGGTTCTTTGTTTGGACAGGAGCTCCCGTTTCCTCCTCTCTTCAGCAGCGGCGTCTTAAATCAGAGGCGGTGACATGTGATAGAGACAGGAGAGGAAATGACATGTGGGCTGATCGCTTCCTAATCTGATTACACAACTAACCAATCAGGGATTGGCGCTGTGTGACCATGGCTGGATCAACAGAGGAGGATACACACAGTAGCAGTTGGAGCTGTCCACCTTTGAAGATTGTGATTAAAGGTGTCGTATCAGCCAATCTATGTATGTATTTATACATTCATACAGTTATACGTTCACTAACCGAACAACAATATATTTTTCATATATACAGTATGTACATAGACCCAATATATTAATATTCTAGTTTTTCTAAATCAGTTTAACATCTAAATTGCAATGACTTACCTTATGCATTCTGTATATTTCACAACATATGCTTGAAGAAGAAAATACATATTGACATAAATATATTAACATGCACTGACAAATTGGATGTTGCCCCCTTCAATATATTCAAATGTATTTCTGATATATTACTTTATACTTTTCAATATATATAAATGTGTTTTTCACTCCTTAATTCCAGAATTAACTCCTCACAAACTATATACATTATACTACATGAAAATATAAAAAGCAACATTGAATATGTTTTGTAAAAATATACTGAAGATAATGTGTACCTTTTCCACGTATTATATAGTGACCTCTTGTGGTAATAACAACTCATTAAACTCAGGACAGAGCTGTTGTCAGTGCCAGTTGAGGTGCAAGTAACGTTCAGTGTCACAAACACATGGAAACCTGAGGTGGTCTCTCGCCTCCCTATCTGCCAGAAGTGCTGAGTCATCAGACCCAGAGTGAAACTGATTCCACTCACTCTCCCTGCAGACAACAGCCCGATGTCAGTGGGTGTTTCGGACCAATGGGAAAGGTGTCCAACCCTCACACATCAGCCTGTTGTTCACACTCCATCTGCTTCCACTAATCAATAATAGTCGCCACTCAACCACGACCACACGCGTTCCATCATCCAAGTCGTTTTGGCCACTCAGACATAAACATACACGCACTATCGAGGTGTTTTCGTCCTTTTTAACATGTGGAAATGATACTGCTTTTAACTGCTGGCTCTTACCTGGGGCTCCTGGGATGCGCGTGAGCTTGGCCAGGTTCTCAGCCTTCCTGACCATCACCTTGATGCGCTGCGCCAGAGTCTGGTACTGCAGCAGGATGAAGAGTTGGCCCCGAGCCCGGGGAGCGCACACCGAGCTCTTCCTGTGGCCCAGTGCCTCCAGAGAGCTCACACTCTGAGGGCGGAGTGGTGAGGGGGACAATTCAACGTACAAAACAATTTGAAAAACTCAATCATTCTTTTCTATTCATAGAACATCTTGATCAACCGGTCGGTTTCAATCTGCATCGCACCACAAGTCACGTATTGACAGAGTCAGTAGATTACACTGTGTCTTTGCTGTGACCTCTTGTCATGGAATAATAACCTTATTGCACAACGGCCCTCGTGTTAAAGGTAATCACTGATCTGTCGTCTTTTTTTGTCCAGATTTAACGTCATTCATTTGCATTATTTCGAGTTCACTGACTCATCGTCTTTCAGCTGGTCGAGTGAGTGTCGGCCCGCCGGCGATTCACTGAGTGTGAAGGCGATTTTACCCAACAAGTGAGTTTCGGTTCAGTGACTCTGTCTGTCACTTACACTTCACCTCAAACACCATCACTCACACATACAGCCCCTGTTAAAGCAGGAGGAGATAAACGCACACACAGCACAAAAGCCCTTCAAGCTCGAGACATTTGCTGTTGACAGAGATTTGTTTTTCCCACCTTGGATTAAACTTGTTTGACTTTTAAGTTGATGCTGCTCAGCTTCATAGTTACTGGAACATGATCTGGTTTATATATTCGTGTTTTTCTTTTTTCACTCAGGAGGCTGACATGAAATAATAAAAAAAAAAAGAGTGGGAAGAAATAGATGTAAATCCAGTTCTTTTGTTCAACTGCAGAGGTGTACATTCATAATTTATTCTATAGTGTTTGTATCCGTGGCTTAATATAAAATAAAAGTGCTGATTCAGGCGATGTGTGCAAGTGAATCTGCTTAAGTGCAGGCTAGGTGATGTAATCATTTTAAAGGAGCAGTGTGCAGCATCTGATGATAAGCAGGGTGAAGCTGAACACCCCTCACAGCGCTCTCTCCTTCAAAGAATTTAACAGAACCAATGACAGAACTTCAGTTACTATTAAAATGCTGTGCTATATAATGAAAGGATTTGAATTCATTTAATTAAATCCAATAACGTGCTGATATTATCTTTGTCTTCGATACATTTGAAAATGGAAGAAACTCTCTTGTCGGTGGTGTATCCACAGGCATGACACGAGTGGAACTGATTTGTCTTTGCTCTGCAGGGGAATATTTTCATCTGGTTACTCTGATATCTTTGGTTGCGTAACAGCAGCGAGCTGAGTTACGGTATGAGTCATCAGTGATCTCCCCAGAGGACAGAAGTCAACTTCTCTCGTGGCTCCATACACTGCTGCTGCTGCTCTGATGTCCAGCGTCTCTATTCAACACCTTCTCCGAATGCCAACCTCTTGGCTTCAGGTATAAAACACAGGTGACTGCAACATACCTGCTGTACAGTGAGATAGTGACGGTGGCTCAGATCTATAACCAAACAGTCTCCTTATGAAACCACTGTACTTACTTCTATACTTAAATAAGATAATATTGAAAATGCAGATCTTATTTTTTTTTTATTAGGACCCATTCATAATTTTCTGAATAATCATATAATACATTTTTGTTATAACTGTTACTGCAATCACTGTCTCTGTAGCCATTGTTATAGTACCATTCTGAATTTGATCATCTCCTATACTGCACTACAATCATCTGTAGTGATGCTAGTATCTATGTATCATTCTACCATGCACGTAATACTATTACTAAATATTCTAGGCTGGGCTTGACTGCATTCATGCTCCATATGTTTCTGCAAGACAACATATTATAACAATACAATAATGTTTCAAAACCGAACACTGTGTCTGCACGTCATACCACGACCGACACCAGCCCGTGACATTGAGACAGTTAGATGTCCTTCATCCATCCATCCATCCATCGTCCATCCATCTGTATGACATGTGTATGTGATAACAACAAAGAAGCAGCCTTTTCTTAAAACTGATCACTATGGTGATCCGTAGCAGTGAAGTCGTGATCAGACTCTTAAAAGCCCAAAGTAGTGGGACTGATGCAATGCCCCCCGACCCACCACCCACATACTCCGTGAAAAGCCAAAACGCGTAATGGAATGCACGTGAATAATGTTCATTCAGCGCTGCAGCTGGTCCATTTACACTGATTACAAGTCCTGCTGTCTGACTGTGAATCTCGGAAGTAGCTGCACGGTACGGAGATGGAGTCACTACGGCAAAGCCACCATTACACACTCACCCACTCTTTAAACGAGCATCAGGATTGCTAAGCAACCTCTGCTCTTTCACAGCAACCTCCTGCTCCACCTCCAGTCTCACACATCACGTCCATTACTGAGGATGGGGATCCTGGGGGGGGGGGGGGGAGGGGGGGGGGGGGGGGGGGGGGGGGGGGGGGGGGGGGGGGGGGGGGCAAGTCCACTGAACTCTCATCATTACCCAGCTGCAAAAAGGTAGAAATGACACTGCCGCCCCCCCACCCCACCCCACCCCCCTTACTGTGAACACACCACCACCTCTCTGGTGTCAATGTGAGAGTCCGACCATTGTCCACATCGGGAGCCTCCCATTGAAAGGACCTGTTGTTAATGCCCTCTGACTGCAGAGGGCACAGCGTGGGCACCGTGCCAATTCACTGCACTTTGTCTGTTTGCTTTGCAGGCGCTAACAACAACGTCGCCATGACGAACATCAGTGGTAAAGTGGCTAATGGGCCAGCTGATTAGATGCCACATTCCTTCATAGATAAGCCATATTTACGTGCTATTTATAGTTGTGCGTGAGTGTGTGTGTGTGTGTGTATACCGTGGTAATGTGGTTTAACTGAAAATGCTGACTATGTTAAAAAGATTTCAGTATAATATTCAATATAAAAAAGAATAAAGAAATAAAGACAAATGATGTGAAATACAAAATAAAATAAGATCCTATATATATTAAAGGATTATTTTTTGAGGAAATCACAAAGTGCACCTAAGTGACCATCATATTAAAGGCAGCCACCGGAACAACTGAAAGGTGTGACACTTTGTTTTGGGTCAGCCTGCAGAAATGAGACCGTACGAGTTTACAATGTCTAGATTGTGATATAGTGATGGAGACCCAGTCCACAACAGTTCTTAGTTTCACATTATTATACGCTAACAAAAACAGAAACATATGTTTTCTGCTTGCTGATCCTCGAGTCTAGGTCTTACACACCGAACCTTGACTGGGCTCTTTCTGGACATTCAATCTCTGAATACATACCCAGAAACATCTGTCTGGCTGTATATGATGCAAATGTTATGTGAGGGGCTTTGGATGCTGTGTGTCAGCTCTTCAACCAGACTGTGTTGACACTGCAGACAGGATGAGGCTGCCCAGTGGGGCTGATGCCAAGTCATGGACGTGAGTCAGAGAACCTACAATCTGCAATCTGCTGTGTTTGGACTTTTCCTTCTCTCTACACGAGGCGCAAAACTCTCACACGTGCACGATCGAATGAAATCACCGTATACCTTTTTCAGCTTGCTCTTGGTGGGGCCCAGCTGCCTGGTGTATGTGGTGGTGACGTCAGGCTCCCAGCCCACCTGCCCACAGGCCAGCTCCACCTCCCCCAGCGCAGCCTCTCGGAGGCCCGAGAAGTCCCTGCTGTAGACGGCCAGTCTCAGGGTGCAGGTGCGCAGCTCCTCCACGGAGCCCGCCTGCAGCACCACACTCTGGCTGTGGAGGTCCGGGCTGAGGCTGCGGCGCCGTGCCGCAATCTGCTGCGGGGAGGGGCAGAGGGGTGGGAGGCTGGCCCGCACGAACACCCCACTGCGTCTGCGGCTGTGCCCCGACAGCCCCAGGATGTTGACGACCAGGGTGCCACGGGTGGAGGAGAAGAGGAGGGAGAAGTGCAGGATGGGAGCAGGCTTTGAGGGGATGGAGAGGGAGTTGGAGCCGTACAGCGACCCCTGCAGGACTGGAGCTGCGGCGGCGGCGGCGGCGGCAACAGCGGTCAGGGGACTGTTCTCGCTGAAATGGAAACTCTCGGCGCTCACGGTGCTGCGCCGACCCATCGCTCGCCGGGACTTGGACACCAGGTGGAGCTTGGTGAGGGAGGGCAGGGAGGCTCTGCCGTGACTCTGAGGCTTCCTGGACACGCTGGAAACGACCGGGGAGCTGAGGCGCCGCATCGGGTAGGAGGAGGCGTGGCACTGCACCAGCTCGGTTGATCTGCCAGGGCTGGGGTCGAAGGGCAGAGCGGTGAGGTCGTCCTCCGAGGGAAAGGAGCTGCTCTTGGAGGACGGAAACTCCAACACGTCGCCGTCCAGCTCCTCGTACTGCTGCTTCACGGGCTGGGTGCAGGAAGACGGCATCAGCGTCACCGTCACTCGCTCCGTGCGATGAGGGGACAGGGAGGCCGCCTCCTTGTCCTCAGAGGAGACGCTTTTCCTCCTGCGACAGCAGAGGACGCAGCCGAGGACCAGGCAGTAGCAGAAGACGGCGAGACCCACGGCCAGCAGGATCTGCAGGTGAACTGTGGAGACGGAGGAGGACAGAGATGTCAGGACTTCAAACTGCGGACATCGGACTCCAAACGTGATCTTGATGAGTCTGCATCCGTAATGAGATTAAACCGGAAACGTCTCAGAATCATAATCCTGATTCTATAAATGATATTGTCGCTGTTTGGATCCAAAGCAAGAGCAGAGAACATGAATTGCGTCGGCGTCAATTTTCCAAGCCATCAGATTCTGTGTGTGGTTAAGTGAACTTGGCTTTGTTGTCCCTTAAACATGTCACTTCTGAGGTTTAGGACATTTTACACAACTACACATATGTGCTATTTGATGATCTAAAAAAAGGAAAACATAGCTTCAGTTTCCAAACATTTTGTTTGATTTCATGTTTGTGTGACATCGTTGCAGCGAGTGAAGTCGTTCACTCTGGACCCTGATGCTCATGAAATGTCAAATAATGGGGGTGTATGCAGATGAGTCATTCATCTCTCTCACTCTCACTCTCACACACACACACACACACACACACACACACACACACACACACACACACACACACACACACAGGAGGACAGTGGTGAAAACAAGGTCGGAGAGCTGTGAGCTTCAGCTTGTGACCTTGGTGAGGAAAACAACCAGTGATGAGAATGAAATATACAGTATCAGTGGGGAAAAGCTTAGAAATATAAAGTCCAGCACTGGATGAGGAGGAATGGCGTCGATTTTCCTCAAATGAGCTGACGCTGGAGATAATCAGTGAGGGTGTGTCCTAAATAAGTACAATGTGAATTCTAAGAGCATCAAAGGTGCATCCTTAAAATCAGCAGATCAGCAGTACACTTGCAGATCGACACTGTCACGTCAGCATTTTTTGCACAAAGATCAGATGTTTATGTCCGAAACTTGGCCACGGAGCAATGATCGAATGATCGGTCCAATCTGAATCAGTGTGGCTTTTGCTGAGCCATCACATAATAATAATCACAAAATAATACATAATAATAGCTAAATACGCTTAAATACGTTTAAATAAAAATAACAAACCTGTTTTCATTCAGAGTTCGGACTGTCTCATCAAAATCTAACACATTTTACAATTATACAACATTTAACAAAACTATACAAATATGAGTGAATGTTGCCTTTACGGGTGCGGTTTCGGTTCTGAGTCCGATACGAAGGGGTGGGAGTGGATTTGATTTAGAAATGCATGCAAACCTCCTCAGATGCAAGACACTAAAATTGGAAAATGAAGGTTAGAACTGAGGATGTGAAGGAACAGCTGGAGAGCTGCGGTTCTAAGTGTCTGTGCCAGCCTCTTTAACAACAGCACGTGCTGCCCCTCAGCCATTAGGAGATGAAAGTGCAGATGCTGCCGGATGCTGCAGTGCATGTCAAGAAAAGGTGGAACCGCTGTAAAATATGAGTCAGACTTCGCCGGCCTGAGTAACCCTGATGCTTGCGGGCCAAATGAGGTAATGGCAGAAACAGAAGCAGAGCCAATTCAGCCTGTGATGCAGAAGGATGGATCTGGATTCTGCTGCTCATTCATTTCAGCATCAGAGGAAAAGCCATGGAGCTGCTTTCCAGTAACCGTGTGGAGCTCGTTCTTAACCTATAGCAGAAATAATCAGTTTTGTTTGTCCCCATGAGCCTTGTTCACACAAAGTTATCTCGAGCAAACAGTGGGGACACCTTCACTGAGACGCATGCAGACTTGCTGCACTGTGAATTAAAAACCCCTGGTGTCAGCTAATGCACATGCTGCTTAATCTCAGAGGGAATAAACGAACAATTGAATGATTCCTAAATTAAATCTCTACTATTTACCTTGTTGTACATTTTGATTCAGGCAACACGGTGAAAGCAAACCATGCAGAATCACATTAATGAGTAAACTTAAGAATCACACATAAAGATTACAAGACGTCCTACCTGCCAGAGTGTACTGCGACATGGCCCCTCACAGTTTGATATGTGTGTGTGTGTGTGTGTGTGTGTGTGTGTGAGGGCTGTTTATGAGAGAGCTCCACCGCCAGTGCGCAGGGACCTAAAGCCTTCCAGCCAATAGCTTCATCGGGTGACTGAGTTTTTGTTTCAGACTGGCAGGGAGGAAGAGGAGGAAGAGGAGCTCCACTGGCACGACTGTTGAGCCCAGCAGCGCCGCATGAGGAGCCCCTGTCATTGAGTTACTGTAATGAGGTCCAATGTGAGTGTTACTGAGGAGGAAGTCTAGAAATCACAGGGCTACAGGATCTAAAAGTAGCTATATTTTTGTTATAATACATCATGCAGGCAGCCACACCAAATGAAACGTTTTGATCTCATATCTATTATTGGTTCTCATGTCACTGGTTCCCCCTGGTAAAAGGTCAATGGGATTTTTGCATTGGATTTTCAATAACTGTAAAATAGCTCTGCACGCAAATACTGTTATATGATTCTCAGGTCATATTTTCTTCACAAATACTATCTTAGTTCACTGTCTCATGCTTAATTTAAGGGAGAACTTAGGAACTGGGTGCAAATGAATACGGAACAAAAACACTGGTCCGATGACCACTACAACCTCCAAGGTGAGAGTCATGTGACAAACATGACAGATTAGGTCATCTGTTGGCATGTGTGTGTGCAGGTGTTGCTCTCAGCTGACCACTGAGTGTGTGTGTGTGTGTGTGTGTGTGTGTGTGTGTGTGTGTGTGTGTGTGTGTGTGTGTGTTAAGAGACATTATCTCAGTGTTTAAACTTTGGTTTTAGTCTGTGACGTAGGGGGTTGGCTATAAAATACCAGAATGCTGTTATGGGTCAACAACAATAATAACAACAATATTACAAACAGTATTCTCATTACGACAGTAATCATTGCAACATCTGTGTTGTCAGTCCCATTTGGTCTTCACGATTCAAGTGCTTTACAGAGGAGTTGGATCATAAAGGTGCAATCATCATTATCAACCCTGAGTCAAAACCAGGCTTCTCTCTGACCCTTCCCATTATTTATTGTTGCTGTCGGACTGGGGGCGGAGCCTATCATATTCCAACATTATACAAACCTAAATGACGTCAAACACCTTCACTTCGTTCCTCGTGTCTGAAAGACACGTCACTGTCATGGAGCAGCCACCTACACATTCACCACAAGGTTGTATGAACAAAAACAGAGTGAGTCATCATCTGCACAAAGACCTATGGGCTGGACGTGTGACTCTCTTGAGGTCCACACACACAACACCTGCCTTGTGGATTGTCCCTTTAATATCTGACGATTCAATGGGTTCTCTAAGAGGAACAAGCTTTTTAGTTTGGTGCAGTTAATTAGAAAACAAACCATTTGTACCATTCAGGAGATATAAATGAAATACTTTCTAGTCTTATTGTTTTTTTTCTTTTCCTCACGTTACAACATACTATACTTGGATGCTTATTGGGGGCTTTACTTAGCATTTTTAGGATTTTATGTATTAGTATTTCATGTCATCTTGCGATGCCTAACTCCTCCTACTTCCTGGTTCCTACAAAATGGGCAAAAAGGCGGAGCACAGGTAGAGCTGGGGTGGGCCAGTGGTGCTGTCACAGCATCCACAGACTGTCACTCAAGAGGCCATGCCCTTAATTATGCACAATAGTTTGAACCAGGCTTTAAATATGTTTCATTCACCTCTTAAGTCTACCATTTTAACATGGGAGTCTATGGGTTACTTTGACTAACTTATTGAAACACCCTCAAGTGGCCACCCTGTGAACTGCAGGTTTTTCCACTTCCATAATGGACTTGTCGGTCAGCCCCGGATGTGCTGCTTGTTTTAGCAACAATATACTGATTAGCTAATATATTCTTTAATGTATGTATCCATTACTACTTATAAAATGAGAATTGGTGGGGAAAGAGACAACTGAATCAAACAGACTCACAGTTTTAGGAGGTGAACGTCAGGTGCTGCAGCTCAACTCTCACAGTCAGTTAAATATTTGTACACTTCTGGAGAGGAACAAACAGGACCGAGCCGAACTTCACTTCACTTATGAAGAGTCAGAGGGACAGACGGAGAGACAAGGAACACAGGTGAGACACGGGAGGACATGCGCAGACAACCACAAGTGACCGGAGCCTGGAGGGGGGAAAGGAGTCAGGAGGCTAACAGGGAGTAATCTAGGAATGAAATTTAGGGGGAGGAGTTTCAAAATAAAACAGGAGGTGACTTCCTCTTAGTGTAAATAAAAACATGCTCAAAGCCTAAACACAGACAATCTGTGAAAAGGTTATTGTTAACTGAATACCTGACCAACATGAAATTCTGATTTAAGCAGTAAACTACCAAACTGGGACTTCAGTACACAGAGTAAGTACAGTCTGTATCTCTGTTCTCTGTCATTTTTAAAGAGACAATTTGAGAGACAAGAGACAAATGGAGACAAACAAGAGGCAAATGGAACAGGATTTCAGTTTTACTTCCGTCTCCTTCGTGTCTGTCTTTGATATTATGATGTTTTTCATTGGGGTAACAAAATATTGGAGGGGAGATCATTTGGAGTTTTGAATGCACCCTTGCATGGGCCAGGAGAGGCCTCCCAAACTCTTCAGATCTAATGGGGTGGGCACAATATTAGACTGAGAAAGGCTGGGGTTCACATGTCACCTTTGAATGTATCATAAATACCTTCACAAAGTCAGCAGTGAACATGGAGGAACATGGCGCAGACAGGAGATCATGTCTCAAAAAACAAACACCCTGTGAAAGCAGGAAACACAAAGTGACCATATCAGGGAATCACACTCTTGTTGGCCAGTACAATGAATACATCCATGGAGCTCAGGCTTTGATATGCTACAAATATGGCTGCCTCCAGGATGACAGGGCTCATGTATGTATAAGACTATAATGTCATGTGAGATTAAACACCACACCACCACAGGTCACTTCTATCTTTGCTGTGATATATGCGACTCATACACTGGTCCACTGGTCTGAAAGATTTGTAGCATTTTTGTATTCTGTGTTGGAGTAGTGACGTCATTAATATGTCATTAAAAACAGTGTACTTATATAATAAATGCATAGTACATAGTGAATTTGAAAGAGCAGAGTTAAATGTATGCAATTTAGCTGTGAGCTTACACTTCCATCTACTGGACGCGTGTGGAATCCATTGAAAAGATACTAATACTGACCAAGAACTTATAACTTTACATTGATTACATGCTCTTCTACATTATTAGCAGTATGGATGGATGGATGGGTTGAATGATTATTAGCGATAATCGTCATTATTAGTATTATTGTTACTTATCATTGTAATGATAATAATAATAATAATAATAATAATAATAATAATAATAATAATAATAACGATGATGATGATGATAATAATAATAATAATAATAATAATAATAATAATAATAATAATAATAATAATAATAGTAATAATAAACTGCATGTCTTCATGTGTATTCATTGTCTGATCACGTGTTTACTAAAGATGACACTTCGTTGTGGGCGTGTGTAACTTCCGCGTCAGAGTCAGTGCAGCAGACATATATATATATATACATACACACACACATACACACACACACACACACACACACACACGTATTATAAAATACATGGAATAAACTAATTATGTTGTATATCATGTGACATCAAATTCAGGTCAAACCACACATCATTTTCAAAAACAAACAGAAATGACACAATTGTGAATTACATCAATAAATTCCACGAATAATCTAAACAGATGAAGCAGCATGGAGATACTGTAATCTGATTGGCTGTCAATCAGCAGGAGGGCCCAATACAGACATACAAAGACACACGGATGCACATATAAACACACACAGACACACATATAGACACACACAGATGAACATATAGACACACGTAGACGCACACATAGACACACACA